>OMLF01029038.1:6288-30277 GCA_900302615.1 Holocentrus rufus
GACGTTTCTTTCTTTTTTTTTTTTTTTTTTCAGCTGGATTTTGTGTAAAATGTCATCCCTGTACCCAGTGTGTCTTTTTCTGATGTTCTTTTGAATGTTGGAAGTTAGCATGTACTGCAGTTTGCAAGTTCCAATTTTTGGAGGGGGCGCTTGATACGAGTTGAGTCTTTGTCTCCCAAGACAGAGCCAGCTGCTAAACCTTGTTTCAGAGCTGTCATGGATCCTGGCTTTTAATCAAAACAGGGTTCCCCTAGATTAGATTCAAAAGCACTTTACAATCCATGCATGTATGTGAAAAGATATCATCATGAATCATAACTATTTGAAGATATCAGTGGTTTCTAGATATATAATATGCATAATAAAATTATATTTAAATATATCTGTGATTCTTAAAGATATCTGTGATTTCCAGTTTGCCATTTTAATTAAGTTCCATTCAACTTGGAAAATCCTTCTCAACACTCCAAAGTCATTAACACTGACAATATCACTTTCTTCCTAATATCTAATTAATGTTGGTTTCCCTCATAGAGCTCAATTATAATGAGTCTTGTATGTTTGGCATCCAAAGCGGCATGGCTTGAAATTAAACAAGAGCACAGACTTTGTTCTGCAAACTGTTGTTGCTGTCAAGGTCCCTTGTTAAGTTGGAAATCCTCAACAAGGCTAATGAGGTGGTTGGTAAGGAGCGTGGTTATTTTTCCTCATTACCAGAGCAATGAAGCTCAATGTTCTCTCCATCTTGTTTCAAGGGGAACGGGGCAACATCAACAACATCTGCCCCAGGTTATGTTCTCTGTCTCTGTAAGTGAGTTACTTCTACATGGATGACTCAATCCAGATTGAGCATTTTAAGCCTTGGATTTACACATTTGCATGCTAGTGTGCCAAAAGAGGGGACATTTGATAAGACATTTTCTTCAGATGGTGTCAAACCACTAGTCATTTTGCTTCCAAATGTAATTTTTGCATGTTTCTGTGTTTCTTTTTTTCCAGAACAATTAAGGTGGAAGTGTATGATTGGGACAGAGATGGCAGGTGAGTGTGATTGCCAGTGGGAAATTTGTGAATGGTAAATTTTTTTGGTATTCAGCATAAAGTTGTGAAATAAAAACATCTTGAAAAGCCGAAAAAGTTTCAAAATTTTCGGTGCGTTTTTGCTGTAAATCTTTCATAGACACTCGTCAGTCGTCGGATCATTTCCTGTTGTGGTTTTCCACCTTGTCACAGCTGCTGCCCTGTTTGTTCGTGGTATTATTCCATATTCACTGGTGCGTCTTTTCCTCCGTTCCCCCTTCCAGCCATGACTTCATTGGGGAGTTTACAACCAGCTACCGAGAGCTAGCTCGAGGGCAGAGCCAGTTCAATGTCTATGAGGTGAGCAATTCAAGTGTTTTGAAAGTTCAGCAGTGTGAACATCAGTTCTCCGTGTTCTGGCACCGAGGCTCCTGAGATCTGCAGTCCCCAAAGGTCTCTTGGATGCCACTTCTGATACCAGTGACATTTCTTCCTCTGACATCACTGTTGCTCACTTTTCCATTACTTTAATGCGGTCCTTTCCAATAGTGTTCCAATATCCTCCGGTCCTGCAGCATACAAACCCAATTATTCAAGGATTAGAAAAGCCATTTTAGCACCTGAGCGCTCGCCGTGTCCCAAAAAAAAATTTATTCCATACATTCCTAATTCCCTTTGTTTTAAAGGGCATTTGTTATTGTATTTGTTTCTATCTACTTCTCCCCAGTGGTTATGTATCCAATAGATTTTATTTTTTTCGGTAATGTTCCCCTTTTCAAAACCCAAGATTTGTTTTGCCACTCTAATCACCTGGATGCTGACACACATAGAAATTGAGCTATTAGTAGCAGCATAAAACAGGATTAATAGGAGAGCAATCCAGGGATTTGGAATTACATCGCTATTTCTCACTATTTCTCATGGGATGGCTTACTGTGCCTCCTAATGGCACACACTACCTCCTGAAAAACAAATCACAAACACGGCTCATTAAAATATGTCTCATTACAGATTCCAAGACTGATCTGTAAACCCTGGAAAATTAGCTAGGTATGCTCTGGACTTATTAAAAGTGCTGTTTATTTTGTGCAGATCAGGGAGTTACAGTGTTGATTGTTGAGGCGAGCTTTGTGACAGATTTTTTTCCTGTCTTTTTTCTTTTCTTTCCTTTTTTTTAACACATTTTTATTAATTACAAGTACAATACAGAGTGACAACCACACAAGCATACATGCTATACACGTAAAAAAAAGATTACATTATTAATCATGGTTAACATGATTAATGTGTGGTGCAAAAAGAACAGAAATATAGATATGTGCATATGGTCAAGACCAGGCCAGGAAGCGTCAAGACATGCAGAGGGGGAGATACCATATGGGTGCCCGGCTTCATCTCCCTCTTGTGACAGATTTTAAATGGGATTTCCTTCTATTAGCAATAAACACCTGTCAGATGGATACTATAAAGGGGAATGGTTAAAGGGTGTAATGTTAACAAAAGGAGGCCTTGTCACTGCAGGCTCTGATTCTCCGGGCAGGTGGCCTTTAATACTTCGGACAAATACCTGCCTTTTCAACGTTACTTCCATTATACAGTATGTTGATGTGTCACTACCTTCCAGTGTGACTGAAAGGCCCTTTAGTTTTTGGATCAGCAGGCTGTTAGATGTGTCAGACAAATTGCCATCCCTCCATGTTAAATTGGGTGCTGTCACTTTCATGCCTAGCAGCCATAGAGAATTGGGGTAATGAGCTGAGACGTCTTTGGTCTCCGGATTGACATTTCACTCTTGTTCTCCGGCCGATAGAATGCCGGTGGAGGAAAAGCAATTCTTGCACTTTAAGCCTCTCCTGCCCATTGATTTATTGTAACTGAGATTCATCTTGAATTTCCAATCAGCTCTCTAACAATAGCCTAAGTGCATTAAAGCTTCCTACTCCAAACCTACAGCCACAAACAAAATAAATTGTTTTTATTGGGTATTTATTAGCTTGCCATGCTACCTCACATACGCCATGTGCTCGTGCTTCTACTAGTTAATGCACACACACACACACACTCACACACACAAACCCTTTCACACCTTGTTTCTGCTCTATCAATAGCATGGTTACACTTATTGTTCACCCTGCCAACAAAACAGTATACATCTGTTTGACAGCATGAGCTGCGTCTCATGCCACCCACATATAGTTAAAATAGTAACAATAACAAGTTACTTGCATATCAAGCTATTCTATAAATGGATAGTAGGCGGTTGTCTTTGGAGGAGCTCTTAATGGTAAACTGAGCAGAAACAGGAATGCAGGAAATTGAAAATAATAATAATAATACTTTATATAATACTTTATGTGCTATAGTGTCATATGTTGTGCCACCTACCAGTCTCTGCCTCTCTGCTCTTGAATCACACTTGTAGCCCATAGTTATCCATGTCACTCCTAGGGTTGCAAATAATTAGCCTAGCCTGGGGAAATCAGTGTCATCTTTTCAATCTTAAAACACCAATTTAAAATATACACAGGCATGTAGAATTTATTTTAAATCATCATTGCATTTCTGTGATATTTGACTGCGTTCATTGTTTATTTATTTATTTCAATATAACCACAACTTTAAGAAAACTTTCCTCCTCTTAACTGATTTGGCAACATCTTCGTCCCCAAAAACATTTTAATTGAGATTTCCTCTCCTGCTTTTAGGTGATTAATTCCAAGAAGAAAATGAAGAAAAAGAAATATGTCAACTCTGGAACAGTGAGTATGGCACTGGCAGCAGAACATGACTGGCATTGTGCTTTTTCCTCTGCCCCACACCTCCCTCTTCCCTCTGCTACATCTGCCAAGATTTCCTCTTTAATTATCATGTGTCCGTTGGCTGTTAGGAAGGAGCCGCCAAACTGCGGATTGCATGTCCCGAAAAAAGTGAATGCAGCATTTCCTCATTAATTCATATCACACACCAGTTAATTAAAACATTTATCAAAAATACAGCAAATACTGCAAACTTTGCTAAGTCAGCAACACTACAAAGGCTGTTTGCTATTGCATGTGTGTGTGCTTGCGTGTGTGTGTGTGTGTGTGTGTGTGTGTGTGTGTGTGTGTGTGTGTAAGGCAAGTGATTATGATAGATAGGCTTTTAGGTTGAAAAGGGATTGTATGGACCTGGTTAGTGGAGACAACTGGAGTCAGTAACTATGTAAGTAGGACAAAATGAAGGATGAAAATGCTGCAGAGCTTGAGGGAAGTAAGATCTCAGACATCTGAGTGGGAGACACCAGCGACCAAATGAATTTTCCCACATCCCGACCTACCCAGTGGAGTGGAATATGCAAGTAATGCATACAAATGCATCTCATCCTCTCTACAACCCTGCCCTGTGGCATTGTAAATGAACCCATCAGTCATCAGAAAGCAGCCAGACCACAGCCCACGTCTTATTTCAGAGTGAGTGTGATGCTATTAGCGAGGCTGCTGCTGAGCCTAACAATCATTTCTGAGTCAACAAATGGTCGTTTTTTTTAAGGTATTGAGGAGGAAAACATGAATACCATCGTATGATCCCACATGCCAACCCCCTGTCTTTTTTCATCTCAGGTGACCCTGCTCTCGTTCTCGGTGGAGTCGGAGTGTACGTTCCTCGATTACATCAAGGGAGGGTGAGTGTGAATCACTTTGCAGTGCTTCTGTTAGCTTAAATGAACAAACACACTCACATGGCTCTACCATTCAAAACAGTGAACTCTTTGTAAGTGAGAAATTGCAAAAAGCTTTCAGCAGATCCTTCATGAATATTGTGTTTGAATGTGTAAAATTTTCTCATCTCATCTCATTTGGTTGCACCAGGCATACAGTCTTCGACAAAAATGTTTGAAAATTAAGGTTTTAATGTGATTAAAACTGCTATACAGACAATTGCTAAATACATTTCACAATAAGGAGGTCAATATTAAAGAGGCAAAGTATTGCACATCAGCACCGAAATACTTCTTGAGCCTTTACAGCAAGCAACAGTCCTTGGACCTCAGCTGGTTTTTAAGTCTGCAGCTTTGACATTTGAATATCAAATATTTCTCAGGTGAACTGTGCCTTTTAGGCAGGTTGGGCAGTGCTTTGATCTCCACTGTCCCATCACAGCGGGTGAGCTGTCAGGGGTTTTATGGGCTGTGGCAGAGCTGACAAGTGTGACAGATTTTGCTGACAGCTTCTAGCTTTGGCTGATCTATGATACAATAACCTTAAGGGTTTGTGACCTCACTTCAAAAATATCATCCTCATCAGTCAGCCCCCCCAACATCTCTCCGGCACTTACTGAGTGACATGTCAGAGAGTCTGGTGTTTACAAATGTGGACTCTTTGCTCTTGAGTGAAATAAAGTGGATGGAAGTTAGAAATGGACCTAATTGTCTCCTCCCCCTCCTGCACAAGACAGGAAAAACATAGCGGCTATCAGCTGTTCAGTCATTTACGTGTAACATTTGGTGTTACAGCTTTCATCATGGTGCAGAGTGAGCTCTACTGCCTGTTAAATGTTATTTGAAAACCACTGTAATCATAAAAGATGGCTATGCAGGAACAACTTGGCTGTTGAGTTCGCTCAGAGATGCCTCACCTGAGTGGGAAGCCACTAGTCCTGCTGTCGAGTTGTCTCACTCTTAGTCAGTCACATGAGGTCTTAATGGCCTTTTCATCCGTTCAGGAACAGGGACTGAGAGGACTGAGGAGTAATGAGGAAAATAAGATAATGGGTTCTGCCTCTCCACATTGATTATGGTTTATGATACCTCACATCAGGGAAATGGTTTGAGCCGCAGCAGCTGTCACAATCACTGAGTTTGGCTTAGAACGAAATGCTTGATAAAAGGAAGAGGTTACAATGGGGAAACTGGCACCGTGACTGTGGTTCTTTGTTCAAAGCAGAATTAGTAGAAATTCAGTGAAAGCAGATATTTCATCCACATTTAAGCACATCTTGAAGACATTGCTGAGATATTAATGGTTTTATATTGCGTTTTTTGTTCATATTTTGCTGAGTGAGACAAAGTGATGCACTTGTGTGCCATCTAGTGAACTAAGACCGACGCCTCTGACTGACACAGACAATGAGGATGATAACTCTCTCAGGTTCAGCCGAATTGGTTTTCATTTATAAAGTGATTGAGGGGTGTTTACGCGTGTGAGAATGTGCGCATGTGTGGGTGTGTGTGGGTGTGTGTGTGTGTGTGTTTGTGTGTGTGTGCATGTATGTGTATGTGAGCATTTGTCCTACTGGAGGTAGCAAGTCTGCACTCAGTAAGTGAAAGCAGGTGCAAGGATAGCAACAGTAAATTGATTTAGGCCAAAGTCCAATACAAAGTCTAAATTACAACTTAGGCAGAGACTCTGTGAACTGCACAAATACCAGGAACAGTTTTAATATAACACAAACTGAACAGTGTACACACACACACACACACACACACACGCACGCACGCACGCACGCACACGTTCTCATGCCCATTCATATCTTTAACTATGAAGTTAGAGGGTGGCTGCTGAAAAAATATCGCAAAATGATGTTGGAGAAAAAAAATGAAAGATAAAAGAAAGAAAGAAAACATGGAGGAAGGACATGAGAGAGAGATGGAAGGAGGGAAGGAAGGAAGGAAGGGACAATAGAATATATGAAGCAAGAACAGAAGGAAAGAAGTGAAGAAGTAAGGAAGCAAAGTAGGGACAAAAGGGGTAAAACAACTAATTATATGGGCAAGAACGTAGTGTCATTTTGTCAAGGAGGCTTCTTTATCAAGGACTCAGCATGGCGACAAGAGTCTGTCAAAGATCTCCCATCTTTTTTCTAATACTGACCTTTACCTCAAAGGCTCACACACAATGGAAGAGGAATGGATGTCTCGCACTGATCAGACAGAGAAAATTACAGTCGAAAGTAGAAGCCTTGGAAAAAGTCAGGTGGAGGCGAGCTGATGGGAAGGACAAGCAGCAGCACGCCTGTCATCCTAACAGATACATGATCCGGCAAAAAAAAACTGTGAATAACAAAGATTTATCGCTGTTTTGGAGCGATGCCTCTTATTTCCCATGGTGCATGTTCTGTATACAAACCTGCCTTCCTATACAGAGGCTGCATGAGGGGAAAAAAAAGCTTCATATGGCACATTTGTAATGGGTTCAAGAGTGCACGCTCCACATGAATTAATAAAATCCAGTAATTAATACTAAGGTTAGCAAGGTCTGGCTGTGGCATATTCTCCCCCGCTCTGCCCTGAAAGGTTAATATCAACCTTTAACTCATTCATTTATTATCATTCTTTTTCATCCCTCTTTGGTTCTGCATAGCTAATGGCGGGCTGTCTTTCCAACCCCCCGAAGGCCTCGTCTCATTGCCGTAAATTAGCAAGGAGAGGGGAGCACTTCATCAGCGGAGAAAATTGGATTATGATTTGCTCTTAAGTGCTCTATCAGTCTAATTGCTTGTTACCCATATCAGCGCGAGGGCGTCTCAAAAGCTCCTCAACACCTCCTGCTGCACCTTCTCACCTCTGATATGAGGGAACGGAGTTGAAAATCAGATTAATTGAGTCGTTCGTTTATATAAATCTTATTCAAAATTTGAATGGCGGTACTTTAGAATGACTTTAGAATGAAAATATTAAATATTGATCTGCTTACAGCTACACATTCTCATTAGCGCTAATTGACATCTTTTGTGTATAACATATCGAATGTTCCCTGTCTTGTTATGCCGGACGATTTGTGTGTGTGTGTGTGTATGTGTGTGAGTAAATTGGTGTGAGAGCGTCGCTCGTAATGAGGTTTGACTTGGTGTTATTACTGGTGGGTCCCTCTTGTTGATTTTTTTCCGTCTCCCTCTCTCTGTCCCCATTCTAGTACTCAGATCAATTTCACTGTGGCCATCGATTTCACAGCGTCTAATGGTGAGTGATACTAAAGGAAATGCGTGGGGCTAAGAATGGATGATGGTGCTCTTGGACTATCACACATCTGTGATTTGAGAATCAATCATAGAGACACGCACACATGCAGACAGTACTTCTCTCTCTCTCACACACACACACACACACACACGTTCTCACATAGTCACTTACAGTAAATGATAGCCTTTCCTGGATAGCCTTTCCTCTTAAATGCTCAGTCAATGCATGCTAAATAAAGGTTTGCAACCTAAAACAGCATGCAAGCATTTCAGCAAAGATAGCTGAGTAATCCCCCTGATTGACATAAAGACTTCCCCTTGTCTGAAAGGCCACACTTAAGTCTAATTACACCACTCCACTGTCATTAATTACGCCTGAAAACAATGCAACAGCAGGAATTATCCAGACGGAATAACTCTTCAGTGTGAATCACAGTTATTAGCAGGAAAAAAAGAAAGGGCCACAAATCTGTTTCCAGCCACGTGAGTGGACAAGGAAACAGAACCATTTATGTCAGACTTTAGGCTTCACATAAGATCAGCTGTGTTGCATCTTGTCACTACATCACAGCCACTGGCAGGCTGACAGCAGGGTTTTTGTTGTCGGACAGCAGGTGTGAGTAATCAAATGACAAGTGTCTGTGATGAAACAACAGCCAGCACTTATGGCAGGGCACCTTTGTGATTGAAGAAAAATAAATAAATCATATGAATTTCAATATGTTTTGGTTAGGTAACACAGAAAAATGACCGCGAGTGTTGCATTACAATATATAGCTAATTCCTGAACTTGTGCTTTATTTCCCCTCCTTTCTCATTTTTATGTGCAACTTAGCAGTTTACTGTAAGGGTTTTCTTAAAGCTTTACACCTCCCCAGCAACATCAAATAAGGTGATTATTGTGGATACTGGTTGTGGCTGCACCAGCTGTGTTATATTGCTAGTGGTGGATTGCAGATTATTATCACAGCATTATTTTATTGAGCGCGAAATTCATACAAAGCATCTTAATAATAATAGCAATGATAACAACTGATTTAAGTGCCAACTGCCTGTCTTTGTGATAGAGTTGTATGTAAGTCTGCATATGGTAGATCTCATAAAAGATAATGATGTTGGTACATTAAAGCATCGCATGCACTATGCATGCCACCTAGCTCACAGGGTGCAACAGCAACAATATTTTCTGAAGCACTTCCAAAGCGATCCCAGCTGGGCTGTTAATGGGAAATTACTTCATAACGCCTTCTTGCAGAGGGGATATCTGAGAAGGTCACATTGTTATTGATAAGCCTTCTGAATGCTCATTCAATCAGTCATCCTGATATATTGAATTCTCAAAATGGCTGATAAATGTAACCGCTGTGTGACAAACTTGATTATCTAAAGTTATTATCCAGCTTGCAGTTGCATCTCTGAAGACTTGACATGACCACGAACACTGTGTACCTGACAGTGTTTAATTGCAATGCATTGTTGAGGCAAATAAGTTTAAAATAAAATGGGCTCTTTTTGCTCTGTCCCATATTATTAAATTTTTATGTGGTCTTGGACAAGATGCTGCATTCTGTCTTATTCTATTCTGCCTTTATACCCACATAAATCATAATGACTTCATTTGACCCTGTGACACCATTACTCCCAACAGGTAATCCGTCCCAGTCCACCTCGCTGCACTACATGAACCCCTACCAGCTGAACGCCTACGCCATGGCCCTGAAGGCCGTCGGGGAGATCATTCAGGACTACGACAGTGACAAGATGTTCCCCGCTCTGGGTTTTGGAGCCAAACTGCCTCCTGATGGACGGGTCTCACACGAGTTCCCGCTGGTAAATGACCCTTCGGTGTTGATCTTCGTTTATGATCTTTTGTTTGTGTTTGAATTTTTCATCCTCACTTGAGGCAATTCTCTGTCTCTTCTCTCCAACTTTTGAGTCACACCTGTGTTTCTCTTTAATTTATTGCCTGTGTTTTATTTGTGTGCCGCCAGCTATCACGAAACAAGTAAATGACAGATGACAGAAACAATGTACTTTGACTGAGAGCTTGGTGCTTCTTTCTGTGATGGATGGAGCCACCAAGGCTGTCAGATTGATCTGCTGTCTGTTCTTATGGTTTCTCTGCTCTGCAGAATGGCAACATGGAAAACCCTTACTGCAACGGTATCGAGGGCATTTTGGAGGCATACCACCAGAGCCTGAAGACTGTCCAGCTGTACGGGCCGACCAACTTCGCTCCCGTGGTCAACCACGTCGCCAGGTGAGAGAGCGCTGTTAGCTGCTGTTTGTTTTCCATTAAGGTGCCAAGGTAACAATGATAAGCTGTTTCTTGGTTAACTGAAACCTCTATATAGACCCATTTTTCACCTTTACTGCCTTTGAAAAAAAAAGGTTATAAAAGCTGCTCCACTCCTTTCCCTTTGTCAAATGTATTATCATCACCGAGTACATAACAAACAAACAATCTCAGTCTTGCAGAAGTCACAACAAGACATTTTTCCTGCTTTTCTTTCAAACTAATAAATATGGATGTGGTGTGCGACAACTTGTAAATTAGCACCGCGAAAGTTGTGATTTTTCTCTTAATTTATGTTTATCTCTGCTCAGTTTCAGACGTTTTTGTTTCATCCCTGCAGATGTTGCTGGTGGTTTATTATAATTTATGCATTACACAGATTTTTTTCCCATTCGGGGTAATATGAAAAATGAGGCACCACAATAAAAACAGTAATATTCACACAGATTTCCTCACACAGATCTCTTACACGTGGCATTTATAGGCTTGAAAAGAACACATTCACTACTTTTCAACAGACCCATTGACACCGACATAATTTGATCTGTTTACCATCAATACAGGAGGCAATAATTTTGGTGTTTGTGCACACACAATGACAGAGCAACATTTTTCTATGGATACTTAGTCTTCCATGTCTGTTCCATTTGATTTTCTGACTCAGTGGCTCGGTCATATCTTTTGTGCTAGACACAATAAACAGGATGTGACATGCTTGAATATGAGTTTAGACCGGGTGATGGCTGTCAAATGAGTGGCTGATTAGCTGATAGAACAAATGAGAAGTGGACCAGGGCCTGTAACTGTTAACATACACTGACATATCACTCACAGTAACGACAAACTATGTAAACTACTTCATACTGTCTGTGTGAGTGTATGTGCAGGCTGGTGCCCCCTCCACCCCCTCTCATATCACTTCCTCCCTCTCTGTCTCATTTGTTGAGCCACATCAAAACAATTCCCCATCTGATTACGCCTCGGCTCTGTTGTAATTAAAAATGTCATTCTGATAAAACAGAATTACACTTTGTAAACTGCTTCAAGAGGCCCCGGCTTATATGAATGCATGACCCGAGCATTTAGCATCTGAAAAGGCAAACCACAATAGGAAGATAGGGGGACATTTTTTAACAAAGGCATGAAATTGTGAATCAAATTGTCTAAGTCAGTTTGTTATTTACATTATTATTCAGGCCTGCAAGTCATTGCACACTTGTGAGGCATTGTAATGAGTGTTATCGTCTCCATGGTAATGACTTTTCGTACAACAGCACAGCAGTTTGCTGTAAATGGAATTACATGTTACATCAACGCCACAGTGCATTCGAGTCAGAGATTTCTTTTGGTATTAAAGCTGATGATGCTGTAGCCCCTAATTTCTCTCTGTATGTGTGTGCAGGTATGCAGCAGCAGTGCAGGATGGCTCGCAGTACTTTGTTCTCCTCATCATCACTGACGGCGTCATATCAGACATGGCCCAGACAAAGGAGGCTATTGTCAATGTAAGGACAAAAAGGGGGGGAAACGCTGTGATTTCTTGCAGTTTATAACGCTTGACAAATCCCAAATTTTAGCTGAGCTAAACTAGGAGGGAGCGCCGGTCAACTGAATCCTGCTGTTGAGCGGAGGGTTCTTTGTTTCAACCCAGAGTGAGATACAAGAGGCCAACCAGTGCAGTGAACCTTGTCTGAAACAATATGCATGCTACGTCTGTCTCTGACCAACTCGGGCATTCCCTCTCAGAGAAATAAGAACCACAGTTACTCATACAAAGCAGAAGCCTTGTGACTAACAGTAGCAATTGTTTCCCGCCCTGTAAAGCAACAGAATTCACAGTCTTACAGTCAAAAACTCACATGTATGTAATTGCTTATTTCAAAATGTTGGAGGTGCCTAGAGGACAAAATCATTTTTTTTTCTTTCCAGTGTTTATTTACTGAGTGAAACCGTACAAATAAACATCTGACACAAGTTACATTTTTCCTATTAACCCATCCCCAGGCACCAACAAAAATTTTGACTGGTATTTACCTGACAACTACATCAAGGCAGCTGTTCTAAATGCCAATAATGTTGTGAATGCACCTTCAATTGTCCCTCAAGTAGAACAATTGCTCCCTTTCTGACAAGAAAGCAAACACAGAAAACATTAAACTTATAAATCTCCTGAAAAGAGGTTACTGCCCCAGTGACAAAAACACAGTATGGTGCTCTTTTTCTGCGAGCTTTCCCCCAAAACTTGTCCTAACTACTTTTTCTCCCAGCTCTAAATAGCAGGTGGCTGGCTCCCTTTCCTTTCCTCTTTTCTTCTCTGGTCTTTTCTTCTCTCCTCTCCTCTGCTTCAGCCTGCCTCAGGCACAGAACACCCAGCAGACTGGATTTAAAGGGAATTTGCGACTGTTAGTCAAAACATTAGAACAGCCACACCTTCCTTTTAAGATCTTGCCTGCTGCTCTATCTCACTGCCTGCTCCCCGACTGTCTACTGATGCTTGCTGCTTCCACTGCTTTTCTTCTACTCTTCATGGATCTTGGGCAAACCATGACAGGCTGATGAGGTTATATATATTTTTTCCTCCCTGGTTGGTGTCTTTAAGGAAGAGATAGGCATAGAGAGAGTAAGAGCGAGTCGATGAGAGAGCCTGTATGTGCATGACCCTTAAACATCTGGGGTGTTTTTGCGTTTTCATGTGCGTGTGTGTGTGGGTGTTGTGCGTGTTTCTGTGGCTGTGTGGATGTGGCAGGGCAGCGTCTGACCCCTCCAACGCATGTTTTCAGGAGCATGGACCCATTTCTAACAGTGTGGGAGAACAGAGAGGTTTATCAGCCACAGCAGAATCTGCTACACTACAGCAAGCCACCTGTCAATCACCCAGCAGCACCCTCCTCTGCTCACGGGCACACGGTCCCTCGCTGCCTCTTTCTCTTTTCACTCTGCTGAACCTGGAGACTTTTTTTCTTTCTCTCTCTTGCTCTCACACACATGCACATGGTTTGGCTGTCTCCTCTCCGTCTCTTCTTTCCCACTCGCAGATAGATCTACATCTCTTTGTCTTCTTCTGTTCTGTCCATACATCTGTCAGAATTCATTTCATAACAATAGACCCATGTTGCCTTTGATTTCTTTATTTTTCTCTTTCTCTGCTTGTGATCTGTCAGTCTTACTTGATTCATCTCTTTATCACTCCTCTTTCTTTTTGCTCTCTCTGTTGTCAGGGGCATTTGCCAACATGAGTCAGGTCAGGGTTCACTCAGGCCCTATGAACACTAAATGCAGGAACTTCACCAACAATTACAGTTATAACCAATGTTATTCTAGTAAAATTATAATGGAAATTAAAGGTATTAAAATTAAATGAACCACAACCTTGGTAAAAGTTTGAACAAAATTAAAAATAAATGCAAGGAAAAAATTAGAAGAACTGCAGTCCTTGCCCTCAAAATAATAATAATTTTTTTTTTAAAAATCTACGTTTTGAGATTTGCGACATGTCACCCCATGTTGAAGGTCTCCCATCCCAAAGTGGGGTGAGAGACAACATGTTGTGAAGAATAGGAGGTTGTCTGACATTGTTCCTGAAGATCTGCTATGCAACAAATAGACTGATCCAGCAAACAGGACTGAATTTGCTGTTCTTCGGCCAGTAATGGTTAATATGGACTTTCATTAGTACAGTAATTGATTTTCAAGCATCCCAAATTCCTGGCCATCAGTTCTTCCAAGGGCTGGGCAGTATGGACAAAGTCAAATATCATAAATATCTTTGGCCAAATACCTCGATAGCAGTGCTGTGACGATACTGAAGGAATGACTAATGGTGCTTTCATGAGACACATGACATCATTAGAAATGTTCAGAAAATTGCATGCCTTTGCTGTAAAGTAGCCTCTAAAACCAAGAAAAGACAATGCTCATGTCAAACACAGTTATGTCATATCTTGTTACCATACCCCAAATCTCAGATGATATCTAGTTTCATTTGACAACATCAATGTAATATCAAAATGTTGCTTGTCCTTAGTCCTTCCTGGAGGTGAATTCTGAAAAAGCCAACGACACGTGTCTCAGGTGACCCCAATTTGCAAAGGAAACCTCCTTTTTGGCCACCGCACCCCCCACACACACCCATGCACATGCACATGCTTTTGCGTTGAAGCAGCACATCCGGCGTGGATTGTCGTGGTAATGAGTGCTGATTGACGCTCTGTTTTGTTGTCTCATTAGAGTGGATCTCGGCTGCCAGTCAAGATGGCATAAGTGGGGCATGGTGGATTGCCAGGTTATTTCTGGTGACATTTGATGTTGTGATGTGTGTGGATGTGTGTGACTGTGCACATGCACATACACACACACGTGAGTTTATGTGTGCACATGTGAGTGTTTGTGTGCATGTGTATGTGCCTGTGCGTGGGAGGACAGGAACTGACAGGAGTTGTGTTGAACACTGATAATTGCATTGATGCATTCCAGCTGAGATGGCGTCAAGAGAAACCGCTCTCATCCTCGTGGCAAAAGAGGTTGCCTAATTTGCTACGGTACATTTCTCTTGTCTCTGAGATTAAGAAGCACTTGTTATAACTGCTTTGTGAGAATATGGGACTATAGAAACGTCTTGATACATAACAGCAGCTTTCACACTGAGCAGCTTTCATATTGTGTTGCCATCTTTCTAGAAATTACAGCAGGAAACTCCAATATGATCACAGCGCCTACTATGCACTCAGTGAATTTAAACCATTATTTTTATCTTTACATAAGACATGTGAGTCACTCAGTAATTACTGTACATTGATAAAAAAAAAATTGGCACAGCTTTTGAATGTGCGCATTTGATTTATAGATGTTGTGTTTGCAGCTTTTCATCCTCGTGTTCTTTGCCCTTTGTGTAATCCATTGATTTCCTCCATCTGTTTTATTGTTTTGGCTCAGTGACTAACGGATCTCAGATATGAAAATGACTGCAGTGTTATTTGACTCGAGGTGTGACTTGGGAGTAGCTGGGAGGGCGGCTTGAGGATGGTCGCTGTGGTGACCGAAGCTGGCACCTCCTCCCCCTCTCTCTTCTCCCGGCTCACAAATGCTACCCTCCATCCCCTGGCATGCAAGACCTTACCGAGGCATCTGTCAGCAGCCTCACCGCTTTTCCCTGTGGACGAATGCTTCCTTATACTCGCAGTCGACCTCTTGCAGTTTGCATTTAAACTTCAAACCATCCGGGAGATCTGCAGGGAATTCTGTTGAGAGTCAGGGGTGTCATTCTCAAATTTAAAAAAAAATAGAGTAGGAGAGGACACTGATACAGCAAAAAATTAATAAAAAAATAAATAAGGGGGATTTTGGGGTCATAAAGCAGCTAGGGGCGTAAAAAAGTGGCTCACGAACAAAAAGAAAACAAGCCTTGTCGAGATTCACAGCCACCCCTGGCCATTTTGTAACTTTGACGCTAATTTCTAATGCGTGGCACACATTAGCATCTTATTTTCTCTCTCCTTCTCTCCTTCTCCAAACTCTCTATCCCTGTCTCACCCCCTCTCTCCAGAGGCCCATTCATACTTAATGGTTGTTCGTCTAGTTAAAGGCTGATACGGAACATTAGTGTGGTTGTAGCCTACCTGGGTGAGCATGTAACTGCCACAGAGCCTGATGTAATGAGCAGTGCAGGTCAATGGTAATGAGGACAAACCTCTCTCTCCTGTCTTGAATGGAAGAAAGTGGCATGCGTGTGCATGTTTTTTTCTCAGAGCAAGAGAAAGCGAGGAAGAGAGAGAGAGAGAGAGAGAAGAATGTTAACAGCCAGTATATTTCATACTAACAAGCTTTTTACCGTCTTGGAGAGACGCTGACGGGTTTTCTTTGATTCTCCACAGGGTGCCAAGCTTCCCATGTCCATCATCATAGTTGGAGTGGGTCAAGCTGAGTTTGATGGTATGGTGATTTTTTTTTCTTTGCTGCATAAATGTAATTATTACTCGTTAAGATAATCTTGCGTGGTAGACACGTGTGCAAATGAATTATGAATAATGTTTAACAACACTAAAAAAAAAAAAAACGCTATGAAACATTCAACTATTATTGTCCACACATGGGTGCTGAAAGCTGTGCAGTCAGTGCTGTTGAGAAGCCAATTAAAAATAACAATCAAATGTTTTATTTTTGGTGTCTACACTAATCAAATCAGTTAATTGACTAAAATATGAGCCAATACATGACGTTTCACTTTACTTGCAGTCTGTTTCCAGCACTAACCTCTATGGCAATAATCCAGAGAGACGCCCAGGAGAAAATTACAAACTCCACAAATTTAGTGGAGGACAGACGTAGGTGGATGTAGGAATAATTGTATAAGAAGTGGCTGAGGTTAATTGCTGGGCTTGTAGTGTTGAGAGTAGTAAGTATGGAGTCGTAATTGCACCGATAAGGCACTTATTAGTTGATTAGACGTGCTACAAAAACAGATTAGAACTGTGGCTGAGCATCCGCACTCTTGTATCATGTAAATATTGCATCAGTGCTTTAGCTCGCATATAGACCAGATTCTTTATGGGTACAGCACAGCACAGCACAGTCTCTCTTTGCTTACTTGTTCTTTGCCTGTGTCCGGTGGCCTGTTTCTGTATGCACATGCATCTCTGTGCTTACTTACATGTGTGTGCGCGTGTGTGTACTTGTGTCTTCAAGCTATGGTGGAGCTGGATGGTGATGACATCAGGATCTCATCCCGAGGGAAGCTGGCAGAGAGAGACATTGTTCAGGTGACTGCTCTTTATGGCGTGGAAGAAGCTCTGATTGCGTTCACTGTACACATCTACACCACAGCTGCTTCCGGAACAAACAACAGACTTTGAATTATAATGCAACAGGAACACAATGATGTGGTGTGTGAGTTGTCATCTGCCAACAACGCCGGAGCCTGTTGTTATGAAGCTTCAAAAGTCCAAATTAAAAGCCAACTAATGTACATCTCATTTTTGGAACAGATGAATCTATGATGGTTAAGTTTGTCCTCCTCTCCACCTATCTACAATAGATTGTCATACATACATACATACATAAATATCTTGGTTATGCTGAAACATTATTACAGCCTCTTTATCTCAAAGCCCCATCTGTTGGCAACTTCTATCAGGCTACCACATCTGTGAGGCTCCTCTAAATACACACACACACAAGCATGTTCGAAAGTTTACCATTATGCATCACTATACAGCCAGATTTGACTCACTGCAACAGTAATCAAGCTGTTACTGTACAACCAGCTCATACACTGAGATGCTCAATAACATCTGGCTATGTAAGACATATTTGAGTTTTAATAAATGAAATTGGTCGTCCTGGTACGCTTAGAGTAACATCATTTAATTTACAGAATACTGATATTTTTGATAATAACTGAAAGTTATGCTTTCAAACAGTTGAGTCTTAATAGAGTTACCTCAGTTGTGGTCTTGTAAGTTTTTCATTAACAGAAAAATATCAGATTTAATTCAACAGGGACATAGATCTGCAAAGCTACTTCCAAGGCAAGCTGAAACATACGGTGCCTTTGCTTATGTTAAATGGTGCGGCTAAAAGCAGCACTGCACTCTATTTTTAGATGGGGCCTATAAAGTCCCAGTGACCTTATCATCAGTTTGAACATTTTCAAATAGACTAGTCCCTAAATATGTTTTAAGATATTATCCTTTGTTTGGCTTTGTTTGTCCAGTCCGATTTAAGTCATGGCATTTTGAGGCAGAAAAGTTAAAGCCAATCTTCCAGCAGGAGTTCAGAAATCAGATCGCCAGTCCATCACAGGGCAAACACAAACGCAGACTTGTGAGCGATACAGAGTGTCCAATCCACCTGACTTGTTTGTCTTTAGATTGTGGGAAGAAACCTGAGCACCTGGAAGAAACCCACATACACAGAGGGAAATTTGACACAGAGGGAGTGGGGATAAGACTCAAAACATGGTCCTTTTTTTTTGCTCTGCGGTGACAAGGCTAACCACTGAGCAACCTTCCCACTGCTGCTTAATCGCGTTAGATGGTAAATGAGCTCTGAAAAATTGTCTGGTGTCCTTTGGAAGTATGATGACAGCATCTTGAAAGCTTTGAGCTCTTGTGCTTGCTCAGAGTTGGAACTTAATCAGTGTGTTGAACAGTGATGCCGCACCATTTGACAGCTTTCTGAAGTTTATACTTACATCAATACTCGATTGATCCCCATAGGAAAATTCTCTATTCACTTACCCGCCTTTGCATGCTCTTCAGAGAGTTTGCAATCAGGATCAGCTACAGAACGGCATCCCGAAGCTGGCAGGGGCTGGCAAATGCCTAGCAACATAAGGGCTTAAAGGAACAGTTCACCCAAAATACGCAAAAAGCTATTTTGCCACTTACACCCAGTGGAGTCAATCCTTCCAGATAGTTTCTATGTGTTTGTGCGAAGTTTCCAGTCTGCCATGATCATCAGTGTCTCATGGCACCTCAATACAATGGGGTTGGATTGTTTTGTGAGGCTCAAGCTGTCAAAAATTTAGATGTGAAAAATTCAGCTGCAGCAGCTCTTTACAAAAATAATGGCATGGGCACCATACCTGACGTAATCCACAGCCCTCGGGGATGAAGCGTTTTTTTGGGGAACTATTTCCTCCGAAGTATGCCAGCCATTGCATTGCGGTGCCAGGAGACAGGGAAAGTTCGCAGTGGACTGGAAACCTCATCAAATCACACAAAAACTAAAAAACCAATCTTGAGAGGAAGCGGTATGCTCTCATATCAGGTTTTATGTTCCTGAGATAAGGGTTCGCTTAATTTTTCCTCAAGGCCTACTAAGAATTTGTATAAATAAACAAGTTTATTTTTCGGGATTATTTGCCAAACTATTATTCATCCACATGAAAACTTGAGGAAAAGGTGAGGATATTAACTTCCCCAAGTGTTTTTATCATCCAATATTTCTTGTCTCTTCTTTCCTGCCCCACAGTTCGTCCCGTTCCGAGATTATATGGACCGGACAGGCAACCATGTGTTGAGCATGGCGCGGCTCGCCAAAGACGTGCTAGCGGAGATCCCCGACCAGTTCATCTCTTACATGAAGAGTCGAGGGATCAAACCCAACCCAGCGCCACCTCCCTACACGCCGCCTGGACACACACACCACCACACACAGATCTGAACGCCTCCTCTTTGCTTTGACTGAGGAGTGACAGGAGGCAGCATGCAGCAGTCCCTCAGAATCCAGTGGGAATTTTCTACCTCCTCGTTTTGGTGTAAACAGGAGGCGACATACTAGGAAATGGGCGTTGAATTTTGTGCCGTGTCCTCCCAGTGACTATTGGAGCAGCGTTTTGTTTTTCTTTTTTGTGATTTATCCGTTTGTCTAATTTCTCTTGAGGAGAGACTGCAAACCTTTGTTGATGTACCAAGACTTGTTGGTGAAATCTTTTTAATGAACAATGGGCCAGTGACTGTTTCATGTCTACTTTGACAGCAAGTCGGTTCAAAAGGTCATGTTGTGGTTCAAACTTGTGCCTGTCTGTGGTTGTTTCTTTAAGTGTATCAGGACAATTGCACCCTCATTTGAACTTTGACCTAAGCCTTGCTCGTCAGTCATTGGTGTGGCTTAAAACAGTGATATTTTTAAGTACCGCTCCCTTTCTCAAATTTGTTTTTAGCAGTTAGGGATTATTTCTATATTTGTTATTGCATCAATTATAATGGAGGAAAAACCGCAGGTGTGTAGTTTACATTGTTTCTTTTATCATTTTGATCATTATTCCAGCTTTTCAAACCTTTTCAAACTTTTCAAAGAGCTTCTCTCTTCCTTATTAAGTAAATGTTCATAAAATAGCATGCTGCATAATGTATGAGAATTAAATCCCCCATATTCCAGTATTTACTCTCAAATGTTATTCAAAGTGGCATGGAAATTTGATAAATTTGTATTTGATTACCATAAATTTAATCCATTTTGGGTCTCTTTGGAGTGGTCAACAATTATTTTGAACTGGTCACAAAATATTTATAAAAGCACAAGACAACCTTTCTCTCTACTCGTATTATGGTTATGTTAACCCCAGGTTCACCATACATCCATATCATATACCATATATCCCTCTGAGTGCTGCTATCGAATCATCTTTGAACAAAAAAAACATGCCAGTCAAACATCTTTTGTAGTTAACTTGCAATGCACAGTAAAACAGTGTTTGAAATCGACAGACATCATCAGACAAGATGCTGCACCACAGCGTTACACGTTTAGTTATAGCCTCTGTTTCTTTTTTTTTTGTGATAATCTTAGCTAGGCTTTCTCCAGAATGCTAATGACGCCAGGTTCTGCGAGGTCAGTTTGATGTGACGCTGAGAAAGAAATAATCCAAAACTTCATCAAACTGGCTGCCAAGCGTCCAATGAAATTTTATAGCATCAGTTAAAAAGCCGGTCATCTTGGGTGTACCCTGTATCCTTGCACAGTGTCATAAAAACAGCAGTCCCTGACATCCCCATGATGTGTTGCCTTATGAAAATGCACATCAGAGATTATAAGAGATGCTATGTTCCATGTAAAACAATGAGAGCTTTTTTATTATCAGTCAGTAAGCACACATAATACGTACCACAGCTAGAATTAAACCCTTTTAAGCCATTCAAAGAGAGAAGGTACTTTATGGATAAAAGCACAAATAATACAGAATACCACTTTCTGTCTCCCCCACCATTCCTGTTATCTGACTAAGCGACAGTTCACAGTGTTTCTGTGGTATTTCTTCAGTTCATATACATTCTCATTGGCTGTTTACAATTGTAGGTGAATTGTCATGTTAGCTACATCAATAGACTTTCTGCTTTACAGAAGCTAGGACTTGATCCTAAAGGGACAGGACACACTCACCTTTTTCAGTTGTTAATAAATGTTCATGACAATCTTTTTAAGATGTGCAGACATCTTGGTCGGAATTTTAAGGGTTCATTTGCAAAAACAGATGTCCTCCATTGTTTTCATTTTCACAAAACATTATTTTTTTGTTTTTTATTACGCTAATGCATAGGCAATATTGTGAAAAAAATTTAGATTCAGACAGTATGTTATGTGAGGAATTACATACATTTATTTTAGTCATTTATTTATATATTTTTAGGAATGGCATTTATTTGTTTCTGCAAATGAACTCTTCATTTTGACACTGCATAATGTTTGTTTGCTGAATTCTGTGTGAACCTCCTGGCATTGTATGACCAGCTTGAAGAAATGATTTCATTTGAATGATAATCTTTTTAGCTCTGTGGTGATTTTGAAATGCCTTACATCATACTGACATCCCTGTCCTTTTCCTTCAAAAAGTGTGGACCCATATGTCTCCTCCTCCCCCCACCATTTCCTCACACCCATGTCTTCTGGATATTTCAAAATCACACAGAAAAGCTAAAACTGAGGGTGTCCTATCCCTTTGATCTGGCAAAGCGAGGCAGGATCAGTATTAAGTGCAGAGGAAAAGCTTCAGTCCAAACACCTGCAATGTAGCAAACAAAACTAACATCCTCAGCAAAGGCCTTAATATTGTGATAGACAGTCTGTCAATCTCACTTTTTTCTCCCATTCTGTTAAGAAGCAGTCCAGGCAGACAAGTATGTTTCGGGGTGATGGAAAGAAGGTTAGTTAATGAACTTTAAGTTACTTGTACATGGTTGTGTAGTGTAAAGGTCGGTAGGTAGGTTACGATGAAAGAGTAACAGTGAAAACATAAATGAGTGTGGACCTACATTTAGATTGTAAAAAGTGTGAAGAGTTGGTTTGCAAATTTATCCCAACAGCACTTTATCCTTGAGAGGAGTGCTTTTGCTGTATATGTTTTGTATATTTTTGGGGATGTTATTGTATTGAAGATATTTATTTTTTCTGGAATGTGTATGATAAGCCATCTTTACTGCTGTCTATGTCATTGTGGTGACATCACGTCCCCGTAAACCCTAATTTATAAGTATGACGGATTAACTCCATCGACTTAATTCAAACATGGGGTATGATGACAGTGTTTTTGCACGCAGTGTCATCGTCTGTAAAATAGTGACCAGCCCAACCAGATTACATGCATGTTAGTGCCAAATATGGCAGCAAATTCTGTGGACTGTTTGCTATTTCTTCTCTCTTGTGCCTGGCAATTTTATGTTCTCTGAACTTTTTGTCATTCAATCTCACCAGTGGTGGGAACTGTAGCTAATTAGCATGTTCAGTTAACAAGTTTTTTAAACCTTTTATTTTGTGTAATCCCACTTTTTATCTTTGTTGCTTATATCTCTTGGGTTTCTAATTTGCATGTTTACCTTTTTTCCTTTGAACGGGTTTTTATTGTAAATGATTGTTGTCATACGGTGGGTTGTGAAATGCTTTGTATTGGATTGCCTTAAATGAAAATTAATTAAAAAATGACTACTTTTATAAAAGGTGTTTGTGAGTTATACTTTGATTTCTGTGATCAGTGTCCCAGTGTGTCATCATGATTAAAAGCAGCAATGATAAGGTTGTTTTCAAAGTGTAGTCGGGCAACACATTGCTGATTACCTTTTAAAATTGTGATCTGTAAGATAGTCTATGTTGTCACTCCAGTTCAGCAAAGTAAATGATTATCTTGACTTTATTTTGAATTGCTTTACTGCTAAAATGGACAGAATGACAGAAGTAAACAAACAGCCTTCTCCTTTTTTTTAAACAAACATGACTATTTATTTTTTTATGATAATAATGAAAGCATTATTGTAAAAACCTGGAAAAAAAAACTGAAAATAACCTAAAATGTACCTTTTTAAGCCCCTTTCTAGGTATCGTTTTGGTGCATGACTGCTTTATGTTGCCTTGCCCCTGCCTGTCTATGCAAAGTCTGTGCACTCTCTTGTTCTAGAAATATACACACTACACCACAAAAGCCTCTATTTAAAAATAGTACAAATTTCCAAATCTTTATTTGTATTGTTTTAGCTTTATCTTTAAGTAAAGTTTCAAATGATTTTGGAGTACACCATTGATCTGATCTAACAAAGTGCTCTGTAAGCAGCCAACCTCACTCTATTATGATCAAATTTGTTTTGACTGATTAACAGATTTCTTTCTCCAACAACTTTAGCAGATGTTCTGCACTGTTGAAAGCATAGTTTAGTTTCATTGTTTTAATTATTTGCGCACATAACATGATGAAAAATAAATAAATAAAAAATGGAGATAAGTACAGAATGTGTAGGAATAAGCATCCTCTCAAATTCCTGTTGATGGGTTTTCCCCACTGCCTCTGCTCAGGGCATTCAGGGTGTTTCACAGAAATCTAACACCTCAAACAGTTTGTCACATCTATTTTAGTGCAACCAGATCTGCTCTTTGCCCTCTCTAGGTGTTGTCTGACGTGTGGCAGGCAATGCCCCGTGCCTTGGCACAGGAGAGTAGGATGGCCCCTCACCTCTCTGTGCCAGTTCGTCCACACTGTAGTCTCATTCAGGTGCCGGTGTCGTGTCTGCAGCCTCTCCCGTTCTGACAGGAGATAGCAATGGCAGAAGTGACTTGGATATGGACAGTTACCTCACTACTGTCAAAAAGTAATTTTATGACTTGGCAGTCATTGGAGTTATCAAATTGATAGTGCACATAAACAATGTATGGCTGAATTTGGCCCATAGTGAACCAGTAATGCATGCTTTCAGCAGCAAGAAACATATATTTCACCAATGAAAACAACCTGAAGTTTCTATTTTATATGGTAAT
>OMLF01029044.1:0-11147 GCA_900302615.1 Holocentrus rufus
CTCAGCGGCACATATCTGTGGATAACTAATGATAATGGACTTTGCTCCCTGATGTGGGAATTCTGCAATCAGCCACTCTGCATGGAACATGCGTTGATGGCCTTAATTTTCTCAGACTCGAATGCCCCTCAAGATCATCAGCGGCGAGGAGAAAGAGCACACAAACAAACACAGCTAACGAAGAAATGGTGACTAATTCCGCCAAAGGTCTTTATAAACCCCCGTGCACTTTGTCATGGGCATGCTGGTGACTCAGCTGGCTGTGGTGCATGCCCTGTACTTGCTATGCCACGGGTGTAAATGCTGCTCATGACCTTCATCGGCTGTCATCATCCCTTCTTTCTCTTTCTCCCTCCTATCTTCTCTGTTACTCGCCACTAATGAAACGGATAGCAGGGGGGGAAAAAAGTTATTTAATATCACTGATGTGCTGTGACAGAGAGAAAAAGTGTGTGTGGCTGCATTACAATGAAGGAATCTGGATTCTGAAAATATGGAGGCTGTAACAACACATGACTAGTTTGTGACACATACATGTGACCTTTTCCCCTCAGCGCCGTTAAAGTGACCAGAACAGCAAACTTAAAGTGACTAGAGTGATTGTGCAGGGACAGACTAGGACTGATAGATTCATCAAGCACAGTGCAAAAGCTATTTAGTCTCATATTCTGTCTTAAAATTGTGTTTTTCTTAAAAGAAGTGGAAAAAAATCCACCAGTGGGATGAGATAATCCCACTTGTTTCCCATGCAAATTAACTTGTTTCCGGAATTTTACTGAATCAAGATTTTAAGATGAAATACCAGACTAAACTTGTTAATATGTGGACTTTTTTTTGCAGTGTATTGATCTTTAAGAAATACAAAACAATCTTCAGCACATACAGACAGGCACTCAATAAATAAACCCTTACCAAAGAAATAAACTAGAGTAATAAAGAATAGATTATTTTGATACAGCCCAGCAGGCATTTACTGGATTGTGAGATGTGGGAAGAGGCCAATTTCTGCACCTTATGTTTACATGGGTTGGAGGTGCAGGAAGACAAAAACCCTCAAATTATCCAAATATAAAACATCTGACAAAGTGCAGATTGTTTTCTAGTAACCCTGAGTGATGATCAGTGCAAAAGATTGGTTAGATAGGACTCACAGGGTTAGCAGAGAGCTTCGATCTGATGCAGAACTTTAGCTAGTGATGGGTTAGTGTTTAGGGTTTGCAACATGCAGGATATTTTCAAACTCCATTTTATTACAGTTATTGTTGTTTAGTTTGTTTAGTTTAGCTCTCAAATCTTGGATGAAGATAGTACTCAAGATGGGATTTTTTAACTGGGTCTATCATCTGGGTTAGAACTTGTTAAGATGGAGATTTCTTCTATCTCAAGCAGGTATTTTCATTTCAAGATAGCTTCATCTCACAGTCGCCTCCATTTCACCCCTCTCTGGCACCGGGGTCCCACTGGTAAGATAAGTCTGCGCTGATTCTTTGTCCAAGCCGTGGAAGAGACGCGGTTTCTGCAGCCAGACAGAGAGGCTCAAGTGCTGGGCATGACAACAATCCAGCTCTCCGTCCAGCTCCACTCCAGTGACTGCAGAGCAGAGCTAGCATTGCAGCCAGCTGTCCTGCTTTAATCCTCTGGACCGGTCCTGCCTATGTGCCCGAGCAGCCTCATGGTGTCATCCAACCCGAATGTGCCGTCCCACTGGAGAGAGGGAAAGTGGCTCTGCTGGACGCCTCACCCCCCCTTACCCCCCTCTCCCTCCACTCTCTTCCTCTCTGCCTGTCATGCATCCTCAATCTTCTTGTCCGACTTCATCTTTGATCTGCCTCTCTATCAGTCTCTCACACACACATGCCTGTCCACACACTCATGCACATCACTGGCAGAGGAAAGCGTTGGACCCGTGCTCACCCATGGGAGGAAGCAGGAATATGTTTGTGTGACGCCACAGAGGAGTAATGGCAGCTAATCAGAGGCATCTGCTCCTTCGCGGTGCCAGTATCGTCTCAACACAAGGCATGCCAAACTGGAGGATGAGCGGAAAAAAGAAAAAAAAACTGTTTTCCCATCAGGAAATAGCACATGGTCATTTCTGGCTTTTGCACTGGTTTCTGTCCATTTTTAGTTGGGCTTGTGTCAGCGCTGTCAATCACCAAATCTCAAAAGAAAACACAAGACTTATTTCTGATTGTGCAGCTTGTCGGACGGTGCATCTCTCCACGACACTGAAAACGTGTCCAATTACAGAAAACTTTTTGTTTCGTGTGTGTGTGTTTGTGTTTGGCGGAGGATTGTTGCTGGTGTTGGTGTTTGTGACTTGGCAATCTCTTGCGAGATGTGCAATCCTCCTCCACTGAAGCGAAACATGTTCTCTGTGATCAAGGTTCAGCAGGAAAAGGGCATCAGGCGAACCAGCAGTCATTATCAACAAGACCGTACCATAAAAACATCAAGCTGTTAAATATTTAATCTGGAACATGGATGGTTACACTGTTTAATAGAGACATGAGAAAACTTAAAGGGCAAGTCCAACTAAAAAAAAAAACAAACTGAATACTGTGCAACAACAAGCAAAACAACAACAGTTCCATGTTCCTAGTGTGATTTTTTTTTGTTTACTATGGTCATGCATTGCCATAAAACACATATGACATCATCATGTGCAAGGAGCTGACCTGAATACAGCCAAACTACAACAAAAGATGACGCAAAGCACGTTAAACTAAACAAAATAGCACCGCTGACCTGACACTGAAGAAGCTTGACAAGAGAGGGGGGGGGACTCAACAAAGCACATACTGTTGGTGGTCACCCCGACACTGATGAGCGCTCAAGTGTTATCAACCACTGTACTGCACCCCCAAGACGCTGCTGTTTACACTTTTTGTTTAAAAATTTCAATCTAAATTCACACTCTTGGTATATTTTCACAGATTGGAGTTTTAGTTATGCTGAAAAGCTTCTTCAGAGGGGGAAATAATATTATTGGTTGCAATAAATCTCAATAGGTCCTGTCAAACTGTA
The DNA here is from genome assembly GCA_900302615.1 of Holocentrus rufus. Lineage (NCBI taxonomy): Eukaryota > Metazoa > Chordata > Actinopteri > Holocentriformes > Holocentridae > Holocentrus > Holocentrus rufus. The sequence continues at coordinate 3,028 of OMLF01029044.1, forward strand.
AAAACCAATAGCATGACCATGGCATCCTTAATGTAGCAACAGCAGCCTAGCCAGCATATAGCTATTTGCTTATATGGCTCATTTGATCTTGTTAGGTCAGCTAGGCTAACTAGCTAACCAAGAAAAATCATCATGGCTATACTGCATTTTCTCAAGTAGTAATATAACCAGGCCTCAGAGTATTAGCCACCTTTCTAACCCCTCTTTTTCACTTGGCTTCAGTCTTAGCCAGAAAAACAACTTGACTCCCACCATTGTGGTTTAGCTCTGCCCATAATAAGATTATTTCTAATTCCAGATAAGGTCTTTTAGAATATTTCTATCAATAAAGCAAAATCAGTGAAACAAGTTGCTGCTACTGTAGCAATTAATTTGCTGTTTGTACAGTGGGTTTGATTTTACTGTTTATCGGCCGACCTGAAAGTCCTGGATGTCAGACCTCTAGGTTCCCACCAGCATACGAGCACAGCATAATAGTTAAGGCTGCAAGAACGATAATCATCTAATGGCCTAAATCCCAGATCCAGATCGCCACCTAAATGTAATTAACTGATCTGCGGGCCAAAGGCTATCTGTCCATAAAATTTAAGCCAAATGTGTTTGTAACTTTGTTTACATCTCACTAACAAAGACAAACGGGCAAACGGGGGTGAAAACATAACCCCGTTCCAATTTCGTTAGCAGAGAGTCAGACAGCTTCAAGCCTGGACCATCAGCACAAACGCAGGAGTTCAGGGGAGCTGTGTCTCTATAATTGGACGCCGACGCTGGGGAGCGTGTGTTTCAAGCGGTGCTGTGAGGCTTTTGCCAGGCCTGGGCTGGCAGTGGGAAACACAGCTGTCCTGTGGCTGATAGCTCCAAAGGAACACTCTGCAGTCACCGGGCGGCCATTTGCTTTTTTGTTTTTTTGCAGTCTGTGAAGGCGAGTGCAGGCAGGGTGCCAGCAGGGGTCATAGGTGAAGAAGGGTGCAGGACGGGGGTGGACCGAGGGAAGACGTGGAAGACACCGAGAGTCAAAGGTGGTTGATTGAGGTTCAACTGTATATGCACTCGGTTTAATGGCCTAATAATTCATTAAGTCTTGCTGCAGTGTCACATCGCAGAGCACAGATGGTGGTGAGCTGGGAACAGTGTCTTCCCCGCAGTTTTATGTTTTCATCTGGTAGGAAACCAATTAAGCCTGACAGATTTAATATTAAGAGATTGAGTTGGGGTGAGGCACAATATAGCTGCTCCCTGTGCGTTTTGACACAGCGTATTTGTCACCGCATCCAAACTGTTCCCTGCACAACAGCAAATGCTTTGGAGTTCAGGATATTAGATGGCCCGCATCAGATAAAATGATCTTCTTTGGGGAAATCCACACAATGAATTCTTTGCACATGAGTAAAAGTAACAGTGAGATATCTTACATCAAGAAGTCCAATTAAAAAGTATTGTTTGCATGCCTTCGCCCCACATTCTCTCATCCCACGCTCACACGCGGTGGACTTCAGCAACTGACCACCGTTATGCAGCGAGATAATAAGAAGTTAAAAGTAGGAGGTAGTAAATGAGAATGGTGGACTGTTGTCATCATGTAACACCAGCATGTTCTGTTCCAAAGGTTCAGCTGCCCAAAAATGTATAATAAGCATGGCTTTCCTTTTTTGGCAGGTAAAAGACTTGATCCATTTGATCCAGACTCAGCAGTTCTGTCAATTCCAGATGAACTCAATTCAAAATGTCACTCAAAACTGAAGGGGATGGGGTTTGCCAAGTTTGCTACGTTGGCACAAAGCATGTCACAATACCAGAATTTTGGCCATCGATGCCAATACCAGTAAAAATCCACGATTATCTAAACCAATTTTGATACCAAAGAAAGAAAAAGTATCCCATGTATTTCACTATAAATTTGTGCTTTATTATAACAGTTATGAATAATAAATTCAATTAACTTAACCATGCATTATGCAGGTATTATTCATATAAAAATATAAGCAACCAACTTTGTATTGCAAAATATCTCAAGTACAGTAAGAGGTAAAAATTAATTAGGCAAAAATATGCACTTCATATTCAAGTGTCAAGTGCATCAAAGGCATTTAGCCTTAATTTAAAAAGTGTTGTTTGCACACTGGCCTTTGCTCGTTTCTGTTCCTTCTCCATCTTCCTCAAAGGTAAAACACATCTATGTCTTTTGTAATTCACTCTTTCCACAAGTTTCCTGTTAGTTTGCAGAACAGGAGGAGCTGGAGAAGGACCGCTCACCATATTTGTTGTTTTGCTGTGAGCTGCAGAGTTGGTAGTCAGGTGCACTTGGTCAGTCTTTCGGCATGCCTGGTGGAGCGGGGCAAAACCAGTCACTGCCCAAGTTGCGGTCGTTAACTAAATGACACACCTGAAGCTAACAAGACAGGGGGTTTGATGTACAGTGGTGGCTTGACTTTCCAAAGATAAAAACTGGAATTTAAGACACAGGAATGGTTCTTTAATCACTGGGCCACCACGCTACTCTCTATCACCAATTGATACAGCACAACCTGATTCAGCCTCTACCCAGCTCATGAAAGCTTTTACATCTGCTTGCTTGTTTTTCCCCACAGTTGATTTCTGGAAAAATCCTCCGGCACACAGAAAGTGATGTGTTTTATGTTACCAGCAAAGAAAAACTGAGTCGTCAGGATGAACGACAATAGCTACCACGGCCAAACAGACAAAGAGAAGAGCACCACTTACGGAAACTCAAACTTCAGCAACGGAAAACCCAAGGAAACAGTCATCATAGTGTCACACACATTGTTTGATTCACAAGTAACCTGTGGAAAGTGTATAGTGGAAAAATACTGCAGCAATGCTCCCTAAGCACCAAAGATTTCACAAAATTTACAAAACAAAACGGAGGATTTGTGCGATACCACTTTAAACACCCACAAAATTTTATTGTGTAATTGCTGCACTTGAAGGCTATAATAAAACACTATAGCCTACACATTTCCACAAACAAACAAGAGAAATTAATTTGAAGCTTGACACCTTCAAAGGCTCACGGTTGGCTCGCAATCTTCAAACCCGACGAGGGGCATAAAAGAACGCACTGGAACGGATTTAGATTCACGTTGAGGCATGTCAGACTTCAAAGCAAAGGTCTTCTCCATACATGTGCACTCACACACACAAACACATATGCACACATATTCACAAACACACAATCGCTTGCAAAAATGTGCACATGCACTGATAATCGTCCTGACTCACACTTAAGCCTGCATGTTCACAAGGAGGTAATTCCATAAAATCAAACATAGCAAAAGGACGCAAACAAAAACATGAAATGTATTGTGTTATGGCCATGAATACACTGCATGCCCGGTCACGTAGCACCGAGCGAATTCATCTTCCTCTTCGAGATTGAAGGAAACGATCCTTGAGAGGAAACTAAAGCTGAGTGGCCCGTCTTTCCACAGGCTGAGGATGACCATTAATTTCATTTAGGAACTTACAATTGCTTACTCAGTGAATCACTTAAGAGGCTTTTAAACATCTCACCATGGTAAAAGTCATTGTAGCTCAAACACTTGAGGCATTAAACTGTGTGTAATAATTTTTAGGGGCCGGACATTTTTTTTTTGTGCCAGAAAAAATGTGAACAATGCCTGCAAGACCTCTCAGCCTTCAGTTTCCCTTCCTGTGAAAACCTAACAGAAGGGACATTTATAACAGTAGTTCCTGTGCGAGTTAATGCCTAGGTGCTACCGAGGGAAGATGTCGCAGGGGAAGCATCAAACAATTAATCTTGATAACACGAGCGGGACACCCTGAATCAGGCTCTCAGCTCTTTTTCACTTGCCATGTAGTTCATGAGACAAATTGTGACTGATTAGCTCGGCGGTGTGATGTAGTACATTAAAAACCGCACACCTGGGCCAGCGGTTTACTGGCGGAGAACCGAGAGGGAGGGAGGAACAAGATGAGGAGTGATGACTTTCGGCTTTTATTTTATGACCGGTTGAAGGTTTAAGTGCTGGTTGAAGTCCTCTGCTGTTTGGTTAACCACTTATCCCGCTCATAGCTTAAACCTGCACTAGGCAAGATTTTTATATAGAAATAAACCCATATTATCAGCCTGGTTTTATACTTCAATGAAAATAGCATCTCTGGATGTAAACTGAGGCTATTTGATGCAGAAGTATAAAAGCTTCAATGTACATTTGTGCTTTTCCCATTACCTTGGCCTATAATTTGCACTTAAATCACATCCCAATAACGTCCCAGCCTCCCTAACCGAACCGCCATACATTTATATTATTGGCCCAAATTCTCCTGTATATAGAGACAATGTTCTCCACTAATAGGAACTGTCTAATTGAAGCAAAATATCTGAAACAGCAGCAAGCCAGCGCTCTGTCCGCAGAAGATTCACCAGTGTCTGGACTTTTTCCTATTTTGTGTCTCTTTTCTATCTTTTGCTTTAAAGCATCATAGACCATGTTGAACACAAACCTGCTGTGTGCAGTCAGACAACGTACAGGCAAAGTAGTAGTTCTCACTTCCAACTAGGGATTCACCAGGTCCACTTTGTCAGTGCAGATACTAATGCAGAATATTAAAACTTTAAGAACTGACAGACATTGAGCGCTGATCAGGTCCATTTCTTTAACTGAACAGCACACGTTTGGACCATTCATTTGTGGTAAAATCCTTCTTTTACCATTTGTGAAGTACAGGCTTTTGCAAAAATCAAGCCAGCTTTTGGTGTCAGATATTAGTTCGGGGTAAAATCTACATTTCTGATACTCCATTTTAGCCTCATATTGGCATCTATACAAATACCAGTAGCAGTATCAGTGCATTCTTATTTCCAATTACTCATGCCTTCACTCAAAACACTGTTCAGCAGACTAGCCTGGGTCTTATTTCTCTAGGAGTCAATGAGAGTGTCTCATTGACAGGCTTAATTATTTCTCATAAAATTCAAGCAGTTGTACTCATGTGAAAGATGAGTTTCCTGCGCCTATGTGTTTGCACTTAAGTGCACAAGGGTTTTTATAGGCTACAGCAGCATATGCAAGATTGTCCTTCCTCCTCCATTGAAGTTCAAGCTTGAACTTTTTTCCAACAGTAACCTCTCGCTGTCATTTTGGAGCCACCAACATGCAAAGTTGCCTCTTGCGACTTTAATTAATAGCCTTGAACCAAAATATTAGCTCTTGGCTCTGGTCACGGCCTTGTTCATATTTTAAGCCCCCAATTTGATTTGAGGAGATGTAATATACCGCTGTTCTCATTTACGACATCACACCATGGGCAACACACACATATAATTGTAATTATGTCCTCCAGACCAATTGCATAATCTGGCAGGTCTCTGCTGAAAATTTCATTTTTGGTACGAAAACGTACGGCACCCACTTTCAAGTTCCTAGAGGACAGACGTATTTTTTCATCATCTTGAATCCCATCTGAGACACAGAATATAATCAAGTAAACCTGAAATAACTGAACATTATGAGCGCAGTAGATCAGCTTGAATCTCTGTCAATCTTCCTATGAAATGGAAAGAAAAATCAATGCCAGATTACCTATTCACTGCACAGGTGCCTGAATCACTGCAAATGTAGGAATAATATTTTAGACAATAACAAATATTAAAAATATTGAGTTTTTTTTGTACTGCTTTGATACTTCCTTGCTTGTTTGCTTTATACAATCTCTATTTGCCATTGTCAGTAAGCTATTTTTCATCACATGGACTGATTAGAATTTGGTGCATGGTTCCTTTAATTCACATAGCTTGAAATGTCACTTCATCTTTCAATTAGGCGATGCAAGAAAAAAATGTCTGCTCACAAGTGTGTGAATGATACAGAATAGGTTCTCAGAGGAGCTTTACAGTGATCAGTTCCAGTGCAAAATAGCTTATTTTTGTGTGTGTGTGTGTGTGTGTGTGTTTGTGTAATTAATTACTACTTAATAAAATCGGTTTAATAGAAGATTGCAGTAAATTTACAGGAATTTAGTTAGAAGACACTGGTACAGGGACATATTGACAACTTACTCTACATATATATTCTATCAAGCTATGTGTGTAGGGCTGCAGCTGTGTCACCAGGAAATATTTGGTCCAGTATACCAAGAGAAAGATAGAAAGAAGAGAATACAATGCATAAAACAAATTACATACACTGAATAAACTACATTCCTATGACTGAAAAGTATGCAAGCTCAGAGTATGCAAGACTGTGGAGATATTGCAACTATTGAACTGGGGAATATTTTTATTTAAAAATACAATCTTAGCAGCTGAAATCACAAAACAGGTTTATAGCAGAGAAGTGTCTCATCCCCTCTAGCTGTAGATTTACTTTATGATTTATCTGACATTGTACTTCTCCACTCTCGGGAATCAAAACATGAGCGCAAAATACAAAATGTGTCCTAACAGCAGTGAGCCAGCACGCCTTCCAGAAAAACCCGGGCTCACCAGCATCAGATCCCTGCAGGTTGTTAAAAAGGCCCACGCGACGTACACTTTACTCACATCAACTTATATGATTTCTGTTCCTGGAACTTCAAATTTTTCAAACAATTACCCCTCACTGTCATTCGGAGCTGCCATCCTGAGACGCTGCCCAGTGCCGCTTTGATAAGTATCATGGTAATGACCAGTAACAGTAGTTAATTTCATAGACAGCTCCATCAAAGTAATTGCTTGGAAAGAACAAGGAGGCTATTTCCCAGAAGTGGATACCAATAAATTCTCTATGATGGATTATGGCCCCACAGGAATGTCTTTCAATGGCGTTTGATGGGGTTTCAAACTTAATGAGAGCTCATGAGCAGCTAAAGGTAATGTTGAATTATGTAATTAAATAGCTTTTATCTCGTGTTACGCTGTTTTACTGCACTGCTAGCCTCTCACTAACAGATGCAACTTCCTGCATGCAACAGATCTTTTTATGCACAGATTGAAGTCTTATTTATACATGCAGGACATTACAAATAGTCTTCTGTCTAGAATATATCATGCGTTGTCCCATTCGTTAAATTTAAGCTCCTGTTGCCCGCCCATGTATGTTACTACAGCGTGAGTTGTGCAAATGTCACCGAGGTAAAATCCTGCATATTTATCGCACTTGCTAATACAGTAATGCAGATCTGACTAGGATATTAGGAAACATTTTGGAAGTACTGCATGATATTGCTAAAAAGCGTGCTGTGCGCTGCAGAAAAAAGTCCATATCGCTCTGATTCTATACAGTCTACGTGGGCTTGAAGTGAGAGAAATGAGTCACTAATGTTCTCCTTTAAAACTTTGGGTCAGACATAACTGTCAAAAGTTGATATATAATTCAACTCAAGCATAATGATTCCATTCAAGCTATCTAGCCACCATCAAGGACAAGGGGGTGGTTATGATCTCCCTGCCCCTTCACCTCCTCCGCCGCAGCGTCTCCTTCAGACATTGCCGAAGATCATTAATATGAGCGTGTGCACTTTTGACTGACTTGCAAATAGGCCCTAACTGCCTCCCTGCAGTTCCTGCCACAGATGATTATCATTGTGACAATTAAAGCACTGAGTAATGCGTCCCCGAAGGGCCGCCGCCGCACATCTCCTCCATCACTGCCACTGACCCCCGTGTTAGCCGAAATCACGCGCCAGTACGGATGGAGGGTGGGAGGACACGCCGCCGGTATTCTGCCATGTGTGCCCTTGCCAAGAGGGAGTTCAGCCTCATGCAGTACAAGCGTATTATCCAGTTTCACTTGTGCATTTTTTTTTTTTTCCACCATTTTTGCTTATTCCAATTTGGCTTCAAATGTCATTCCAAATGGCAGTGATGCTGGCTTTGTGGTGCGGGTTGGCAAAAATTGGTAGGGTTTGTATTTGTCCTCTTGGTTGATTGGTTTATTGTTCATTCATTCCATTTAAATGAGAATAATGGTTAAGTTCTGGGGGAAAAAAAAAACACCATGACTCAAAGCAAAAATTAACCTGCTTGCTTTCTCCTTATCTTATAGGAAAGGTTTTTTGCTAGTTTCATCTGCTTACCAACTTCTGCTCTGAAACCATCTCATTAACGGGATACTTGAGAACTTTATCATTACGCAGCAGCATACTTAATCACCCCCCCC
>OMLF01029053.1:1638-24664 GCA_900302615.1 Holocentrus rufus
GGGTTAGGGTGTCTGATCGGCCCTTCTAAGAAATCTGCATGATAAACAACGCGGACTTGCACCGCACCGGTCCTGCTGTAGGTGATGCTCGAGACAGACTCTGCTCTGACGGAGGGGGAAACCATTTTGTTGCGGTTGCCATTGTAATGAGGTGCTTGATTGGACGAGATAGAAGAGCAATACATGCGTAATGAGAGCAGGCAGCTTAGCCTGCAGATGGATTCTTATTAAATATAAATCCCTCCTTGAGACCATTATCCTACTTGTGGCCTGCTGTAGAAGCCTGCAGCTACAGACAAAGTCCACAGTCTGTAGTGGAGACAGGGAGCAAGAGGCTCCAGCATGGCTGAAGATTTAGAGGGCAACAGAGGCCAGCTGGAATCGGCAGCCGTATCGGAGAAGAAACGAGAAATGCCAAGGATGGAGTGTCTCCTGGATCTCAGCTAATGTGTGTCTCACCTACTTACAAAAAAAACACACTTTGGAGTGTTGGGGAGAGACTGGATGAAAGGTGCAAACCCGACAGCAAGCAGGATATCCTGTTGTGTTTGCAGAGGAGTTTATAGCGCGCTGGTCGCGGTTGGGACAGGAGATAGACGGATGTGTTTTCCCAGCCTGCTCCTCTGCACCCAGTTGTGATCTGTAAAACTGAAAAGGATTCTGTGAGCGCTGCACGCCTCACAGCTCCACCGCAGAGACGATTCCTCAGAGAAGCCGTGGTCATCAGCGACTCAAAACCAGCAGCAGCTCCTTCTTTAACACAACAGGTACACGGTCACATGTGCACATCTGCAGTTCCCTCCAGACCTGCGGCAGTGTGTTACGGCGAGGCTGCCATCCAGTCGAGAGTGAGGGGAGGAGCGGAAATAAATCAGTGAAAGAAGACAATTTGCAGCATGCTGTTATGTCCCTGTGTGTCCCTCAAAGGCTTTGTGGGTTTAGGAAGCAAATTGAGCAAACCAACAAAGTGAGTGGCACGTCCCAGGGAGGGGTTACTGTGGTTTGCTACTGTAGGAACAAGGCTTTTGTATTGAAGTCACTCTCCTGCTCACACACCAAGGAAACCCGAAATAACACAGAGGTCACACTTGATACTGGACTGTCCCGATGCTTTAAATTTCAGAACTAAAGAATTAAGGTAGACTTAAAAGGCTATGCATTTCTAACAACGTATTAAAAATGGAAAACTAAAATTCACACACCCTTCAATTAATGCAAAGTCAAAGCACCATTTGCTTTTATTGCATCTCTGCCAACTCAATACATCTGGATTTAGGAATTTTCTTTGATTGTTTTTTGCAGAAGAGTTCAAGCTTATTCAAATAGCACTCATTGTTGGTCCGTAGGTTTTTCAATGGGATTAACATCTGACTGAGCCAGGACTATGAAAAAAGTAAAGTTTCATGTCTTTTTGTTTTTGGAAATGAAGGGGATTTCCAGATATGACATATTTGTTCATATTAAATACCCATACATGAAATGTATTCAAATTTGGCACATTTTCATATATATGGACATGTATGTCTAAACTGAGCCCTCCACATTGTTCTTCCCATTGTTTTAATAAATGAACATACATGTTCAACATATATGTGCTGCACAAATGTTTGGTTTATATATGAAACTTACATGACAATATATGACAGTTTACACGACACTAAGGAGGCTGGTGTCTTTGCTTGTGTTTGACCTGCTGCCTGACCTCCATCTTTTTGATCTTGGTGTAAATGCATTAGGTGAAATGTTTCAGTGCGGTCCTGGAGCCTGACATGCGGCCCTGTTTTTTGCCACATAGATTAGATGGATTCAATTAGCCGGCCTGATTTGATAGGCCTTTGTGGTTCGGGAGGACTAAGTGGATGAGCGACACTAAATGCAGTTCTGCGATACCGTAGATAATTTGGACTGACTTAGCACACTGTCGCTGCCCTGTACCACGCAGCTGATTGCATTTGGAAGCAGATTAAGTCAATCTCCCATCTGAACTGTCACTTTATGCTGCCGAGACACAAGCCACTCATGCAGGACCTGAGTGTCGGTCCTGCGGATGTCAGGCCTTCTAGTAGCACGTACATCTGCCATTAAGAAGCTACTCATCTTCTTTGCTTGTAAAGCTCTGTTAACCTTTGAATATGAAGCGATGCTCCCTCATAGGCCTGTAAGCCTCAGCCGTCCACCTGCCTCTGGACACTGCTCTGTCTGTTTGATGGCTGTCCAGGAAGTGCTCTCTCTGCGACCTCTGACCTCTGTAACCGGGTTCTGAATAAACAGCTAATTGGCTGGGTTTCCTGTTTAGCCTGATGGGAACGTCGACTATTTCTGTCTGTTTACAGAGTTCTGCCTCTCTCTTTCTCAGAGTCGTACTCTCCGTATTGTTTATGAAGGAACAATGTCCTCACTACAACTGCGCTCCAAACATCACATGCACACCAGAGAGGCTTTGGGGATTACATTGCTAGTGTCCAGCCTCCTCAACTCCCCTGCCTTTCCAGGAAACCGACGTCTTTTGTTGTCTGTGGGAGGGTTCAGTGAGCTTGTTTTGTGATCTTTGTTTATTTGTGTAGCTCGGCTTTCAAGTCTGGTTGTACGGAGTAGCAAGTTAATTGAAATATTGTGTGCTGAGATGTCTTAACTTGAAGCTTGAAGTGAGGATTGTACGGAGACTGGATGTCACATGTGAAATGTCTCTTTTTCAGGTGCAAATGTGCAAAATAGATGCATGAACTATCTAGTTTAGCTTGATTTTAAGATCGAAACTTTTTCTGAACTGTACAGTATGTTAATAGTCATACTTGTTGCTTTACTGTAACACACTGATGTCAGCATAACTACAGTGCACACACACACGCACACACACAAAAGACCAAACGTGCACACTCCCCTGACTAATAGTTTTTCTTTCTGCATAATAAGCTTAGTCAAAAAGGAACTATCTGTATCTGAAGTGTCTGTGTTGAATTAAATGGCTTGTTTCTTTGCCAGACGTGACTTTCTCCTCTCCTATCTGTATTGAATTATTCAGGCAGTTCCAGATCTTCTGGAGCTTTCATCTCAGGCCTGCATCCAGTTATAGCAGAGATACTGTGCCCAACTCAAGCGTGAGACCTTAGCTACAGGAGTCATAGGTTCAAATTCAGGCTACGCCCTGCGAGGACTGGAGCTCCGTTAAGTCCGCAGTTACATCATTTCACAAAAAAACTGATATATTATTCCTGTAATTCGCTTTTTACAGCTCAGTCTGGACTTGTGAGCATAAAAATTTTTTTATCCTCAAAGCTACAGTATAACCAAGGATCTAATCTGGGATGTTGTCAAAACTTTCTGGAGCCTCTCCTTTGGAAATGAGAGAGAGAGATTGATTTTGCTGGCTTTGTGACAGTACCTCTGTTGACATACTAAGGGTATGGGCACATTTTCTGGTTCACCGCAGTCACCATTACTATGAAATAATGATAATTGGGATGTAAAAGCCCAAAGAGTCCTCAAAAAAAATAGTCTTAGAGTAATTATCTATGGAGCAGCTCCAGTCTTTTGAATGCCGCACAATTTTAGATTATATTTGTCTGGTTTCTAATTTTGGTCGATAATTGTAGGAGAATATTGACTGAGGTGTCCAGGATAACTGAAGGAACTCATGAATTCTTTTCCATATGGGACTTATTATTCAGAGTAACTATAAAAATGCATGTGAAACTTACTTGAGTAGATACTTTTTCCATGAATCCCTGAATGGACGCTGTTTCTGTTCAAAATGGTCCTGATTTTGTGACAATCAGTGAAGTTAGAGTGAAAAAGTAACCACTGGGCAGTTTGTCCCTGTATACCAAGGCTGGATAATTAAATCTGGTCATTAAGTGAGTTGGAAGGCGGAGAGCTGAAGGCAGTGTTTTTATTGATGTGGCAGGAAACAGGGGGCCGACTGCTGCTGCTGAATCTGTAAATCTCTCAGACTGTTCGCAGTCAGCTCCCTCTTTTAAAGGAGCGCACACAGCCTTACTCTTTCGATTAAGAACACACTTAATCTCGCAAACAGCCCATTAAGCACCGTGGGGTTGGGGTGAAGATGATGTGAGACTGAAGGGAGTGTTAATGATGGCGGGCTGTCGCCAGCGCATGGTCCCCGCTGCACGTTGGCCCCCCGCTGACGGGATGGGGATCACACAGGCCTGACAGGGCCAGGCACGGAGGAGCGAGCAGGGCAGGCGTCCACGGGGCTCCACCCGGAGAGAAACGTGACATTACGCATGTCCCAGCGATTTGAAATGTCCCGACGGCTCCAGTGACGGCCTGGCGGCTCCGAATGAGGCAGAGGTTGTGTGTGTTATCTGTGTGAGTGTTTGTGTGAAAACAGGGCTAAAAGTCTGCACAATCATCCGTGTCTGCGCTCTCTGAGCCGACTTGGACAGCAGCTAGTCCCTTTTGGCGGGCTGATTACTGTAAATACCATTTCCCATGAATCCCTGTCAGACAGCGTAATCTCAACTTCGGTTCCAGAGTTTGCTGGAGCCTCCTTCCCTCTTGTCTGATAAGAGTCCTATAAGCCAAATGATTTGCCAATAGGGAGATGCTTAATTGACATGGCCTGTGCTGACATCTGTTTGATGTGGACGCGGTGTCCTTTTGATGTAAAAAAGTATCCAAAATGATTATCGTGATTACATCTTCCCAGCCGTCCCTTTTTAATCTTGATTTCCTATTCAGTCTTTAGTATTAATTGGAAACAGCTTGCACTAATGTCTCTGGCCAGGCTAATCTCATGTGTGACTGCACCTCGCCAACTGGACATGCACTGGGCTATTATCCTCTTCTTGTGACCCCCTTAGACTGTGTTTAGTTAAATGGATCCCAACCTGAATTCCTCGGCCTCGCCAGTGCCAGCTGAAGTCTAAGATAGTAATTTCAGTAATTTGAGTTTAGCAGCATTTCTGCAATTTGTTTCAACTCAGAGTCAGTGGAGTGTTTCTAATGATACGTTGGTTTGTCCTTTTTACAGGATACTGAGCCACAACAAAATCCGAGTTCTGAGAAACGGATCCTTCATTGGACTTTACGCGCTGGAGAAACTGTGAGTACTGGCTATCGCTCTCAGCTCATCAGTCATTATTTCACTTCTACAGATGCTTCAATGTCACGTTAATTGTTTAAGGGTGATATACTGTATGCTAGGCATCCATGTGAACCGCTATTTTGGCTGGCTCTGGACGGAGAGGCAGACAGGGTATCAGCGAGATCAGAGCACCTCTGTGCACTTCCATCCAGTGGGCTGCCTTCCAGCAGGGAGGATGAAACACTCAGATTGGCTATCACAGAGTTATGTTGAAAAGATCGCGAAATTACACTCCAGTCTATCATTATCAGGGAAGCCCCACTCTACAGGACAAGATAAGGGAATCTCTGGGAGGAGATGTGTGCTGGCAGCCGTGCCTGAGGCTCACAGACAGTCTAGCCATCTTTAATAGCATTCATGATCTCTCTCTAAAGAGTGTAAGACGGGTGATATACTACACAGCTTTAGGGTCAGTATGGATGAACGGTGCTCCTGACAACAGGTACAAGCATAGTGAGCATATATAATGAATTCAGATCTTTCCTGGTTAAAGGACAGGTTCAGTATTTTTCAACACAGATTGTATTAAAAAGTTGATACCCATCATTCATAGTTGTATATAGCACAGCCTCACCTTTAGCTTTAATGTCAAGAAACATACCACTCTGCTGCAGCTTCTTGTTAGCCTTCAGCACAGTCCAACAGGACACTCATTTTCAGCCTCAGAAATCATTATAAATTTTGAATATAGGAAACTCACAGCACAGTCAAATATTGTCTTGAAACTGTCCACTCAAAAATGGCTGCAAACGGTGCTTTCTAACAAGTTTTATTTAGCATTTACGACAACACATTGAAAACATCCACACCATGCTGCTGCTATTCGGCTAATGCTGCGCTAATGCTTGCATTCAGTGACGTGGATGTATACAAATCAATGTGTTGTAAATGCTAGATTCACAACTGTGTATTAAAGCTCTGTTTGCTAGCACTCAGGAGAGTTCAAATGACAGTGATGCTCAAGGATTGCAGTAACCTTCTATCAGTGGCACTAAATGCCTCTCATTTGTGAATCAGACACAAACAGCTGGGGTTGAGGGACGGTTAGAGTTACAGTTATGAAAGTCTCATGGGTGACAATCCAGCCTTCACAGTCTAAGTGTGTTTGTAGAAGTTGATGTTACAGGGTCAACAGGATACAGGACTCTGATGCAGATGACAAATACTTAATTTATTATGTGCGTCTCTGAAAGTTTGTCTCAGAAAAATCAAGTGCAACTGTTTGAGTGATATCGGGCTCTAAATTCTTTAAATTCCTGATTGACAGTAAGGTGTTTTGCGCAGCATCCACATAAAGATTTACGGCGTCCTGATAGTTGACAGCACAGGCGGCACAGCTTCAGGCTGGATACTGTAGATGTCTGGGAGACAAACTTTTTTTTTTTTTTTTGTAGGAGGGGGATGGGTACGCTCTAAGGGATATTAGTTCCACATGCCACTCGGAGCTGCCACCCATGAAGTTAACAAGCTTCTCAAAAATGTTGGAAGAAAGAAAAATATGGTAATTTGCTGCAGTTGTTAGCTTGTTAGTACCTACCTACTGGAGCTCACGCCAGACATGCCAGCTCAGAACAAAAGCCAAATTTGCTGAAACTGCTGTTTTTATGTCTGCCATGTGAGCGCCATGGGTGAATAGTTCCGAGGCCAAGTTCTCACTTCTGACCGTCCACAAACTTTCTTGCACCCCCGCGCCGTGATGACTTGATCACACTGACACAGCTGTTGACATGGAGAATCTGCAAGTACTGCAGATGTAAAATGAATACTTGCAGGAGAGCTGATCGATAGCTTGGTGCAGCCCCGGTGAAGCACGTAGCTTCAAGACTTTCTCTGATGTAAAATGAGCTGATATTGCTTGTTTTTGTAAGTGCAGACAAGGCTCCCTGGAGTGCCGTGGGGTTGGTGGGTCGGGTAACCGGAGCTTGCCCACTAACTGGCCCTTGTACCTGGAGCAGCGGTAAAACTAGCAGGGGGCAAGGGGTGGAGCCGTCCTGGAGACCCATAACTGAGACCTGGGAGAGAGATGCAGAGCAGACTCTCACACATCAACACACACACACACACACACACACACACACTTCTGCTTCAGGAGCTGTGGGCGTCTGGTGTGAGGTGAGGACATATTGTAAATCATGTGGGCCTCATTTCACTCCTCTGCCTCAGCCTCTGCTGGCTCTCTGACACACTGCAGTGGAGGTCTGCTCCCTCATTCTGACTTCTCTGGTCTTTAATTGAGCCCTGCACAGCTTAAAATTACATCTGAGCTCATGGGAAAATTGCTGTCTGATGTGAAATATGCCACAATGAAATTTATCGTTGTAATGACGGACGGGTTCGAAGGGGTGCATGCAGATGCGAGCTACGGGGTGGCAAAGCTGCAGATGCCAGTTTTTTTTTTTTGTTTTTTTTTTTCTCTGTTTACCTCGAGTTATGCTCTCCCGCCTCCGTGAGATTTCGATTTTTGTTTTGTTTTTGCCTTTCGTCTGCGCGATTTTCTGCTCAGGTCTGCTCATTGTTTCCAGTGCGTTGTCTACATGTGCTTGTCATTTGGTGCAGTGGTGAACAGTTACTCATATTATGTGGTCAGTGCTGTAATCAAAGGCCAGCCCACTAGGGCTGAGTAAACACACATCAGGGAATTACACTGCAGCTCTTCCCCTAAGTGACGAGGATAAACACCGTCTGCGCACCGACTCCGTACACACTCTCACTCTCAGTTCACCTCGGCTGCGACTTCGGCAGCTCTGCGACCGTGCATGTGTCCTAGTATGGGCATCTTCAGTGCTGCCCAGTCATTTTCAATGGGTCTGGTAACACTCTCGGCGGACGCACACTCCCACACACACACACATACACACTCTCACCAGACGTCTATTCAGAGTTGAATGCAGTTTAATCTGCTGTTGTTAGTAGGAGAATACAGCTCCAGGGCAGGCCACCCTCCTCCAGGCCCGGGCCAGACAGTGCAGCGATCTACACAGTTAGCCCTTTCATTGGGACAAACCTCCTCAAAGCCACTATTGCCTTCATAACCTGCCAAACCACCCAAGTGCAGAGGAGCAATTTAGCCTTGTTTGTTTTTGCCCTCTTACTGGACTACTGTGTTTTTGTAGCTCTTTTGGAAAGGCTTGCCCTCCAACAGCTACATTTGGACCTCGGAATACCTCGTTTTGGTCCAACTTTTGGGATGAAACGCCGATTGAATCATACCTGACTCCCGAGGGTGCTCGCTATATGCCAAATATTAAATCACTTCTCTTAGGCCATCCTCATTAAACAGGCTGCTACACTCCCCCTTGCACATACACACGTATACATACACACGCCCCCCAGTCAGGCTTTCCTCTCTGACATACTTTGCCTCTGCACCTATTTGGGTACCTCCACCTCTGTGCACGCCCTTTCTGATGGGAGCTGACGCCGGCAGGCCCACTAACGAGCCGGGACCTTTATGAGTTGTGGACAGATCCCAGCAGCCTGTCCTGCGCTGATTTGAGGCGAGGTAATGAGAATAATGAGCAAAGAGGGCCGAGGCAGTCTGGCTCTTGTCCAACTGGGCCCCACTGCACCATGGGACACAGGACAGGCAGGCAGGGCACAAGGGGCCCTCATTACCAGGTCTGCTCACCCTACAGGGAGAGAGGGAGCAGGGAGGAGAGAGGGAGAGCAGAGGGCAGCGATGATGATGGATGAGGGAGCAGCAGGAGCCCCGCACTGGACAGGTCTAAAAAGGCGGAGCGAGGTTTGTGGTCAGGATTGGCAAGAGGCTGGAGGTGTTGGCAGCATGATAGACTTCGTCAGCGAGAGAATCTGACATGATACCTACAGTATGTGTCTGTCTGACATGACTCCTGTACTTTTCCTTCTCTCGGTGCCAGATGAACAAGAAGAGTATGCACTGGGAATTCCATGGCAGACCCAGACCCTTCTCAAGCACTTCCTGTTTTCTTTAAGACACTTCATTCAAGAGCAGGAAATACACAGTTGTTTGTGATTTATGTTTGTGGAGCGACAAGAATTAAGGGATGTTTGTGTTGAAACCTGTGGCCAATTAGTCATGAAGGGGCAGAGTGTGCAGATGTTTGGAGAGTGAAAGAAAAGAAGGTCAACTAACTGCCTCCATGATAGAAAAAAATCTATATGTGTACTTTGTATCTGTTAGCTTGTTAGAGGATCATCAGTCATGGTTAAAAATGCTGCGTCTGATTCATTCATATTTAACTTGATAGTATCTGTTTTGCAAAAGAGAAGACGGGACACTCTCAGGCTTCGCCTTAGTCTTGTTGAAACAGACCTTGAAATCGCCTCTGCCATTCTGGGCAGCTGGGGTTAGGAAGTAGGCCAACTTAAACAACTTTACCATCTGACACAGGGGAAGTAGAGCCGAGATGGCTAAAGATGGTATGATGGCTGCAGAGAAAGGGAAAGAGAAGAAGAGAGAGAGGGAGAGGGAGAGGGAAAAAGCACTCCTGCAGTTTCTCTTATATAAATCTGAGGTTGTTTTCCTTAGTGGGAGATTAACATTATTTCCACAGAGGCTAAGCAAATTACCTTGATGGGGAGTGAAGCAGAGGTAGGCAGCGTTATAACATGTAAATGCAGTTTTGAATCTGTGGACATGGCAAGGAGCCCTTGTGTCTAGACCCGTCTGGGTAGGACAAGGTTGAGATTGTACCAGCCCACTCTTCTCTCTAAGTAACCTGGAATAGAGCTTAGGCCAGCTGTGGAGGTTGCACACGGGACTCTCATTTCTCCCCGACCAGACAAATGAACATTTGTGTTGGTATGTTTTCCTGCACACGCCATTGAGTGGCCCCAGTTAGGCAACGGTCACCTAATGAGAGTGCGTGACATTAAGGGGTGGAGTGGGTGAGGAAGGGGTTAAGCGTGCCTGAGAGTGGAAACAGAAAGGGGGGTGCTGCTGGAGTTGATAGACTCCAGATGTGTCTTTGAGATAAACTGAAGGAACGGGGAGTGTTTGTATTGCAAGCTTAGCTCAGTCGTGGCTCTAGGGGTTTATTGAAACGGCGAGCAAGCCCTCTCATAAGCCCATTACCAAATCGAACGCTTTATTCGCTAGTAACTCTCTCGCACACACGTTCTGCAAACTTGATATGTTTTTTCATGGCGTTTTCCCCCGGAGGAGCTTGAGCTTTCTCCATACTTACTTCCCCCCACTTCCGTTTCTGCTCCTTTTCTGCCTTATTTTTTGCATCTCCCCTCTCCCAGCTCACTGTCTCTCTCACTGTTCCACCCCCTTCCCTCTCTCTACATGCTGTAGTCCACCTACTGGCTGAATAGTCACTGCCAAACTCTCCTTTTCCATTGATAATTTGTATGAAAGGCATTTGTTTCAATATCCTTCTCTATGGCAACATGTACCCTCAGTCAACCCTAAATTGCTAACCCTAAAATGCTTCCAGACTACTGTGCATTCAATCACTGCTAATGCTACATTTTGAACAGATATATAGCTCTGCAGTATTTTATTTGATAACATTTTTACTGAGGTTTTGGGGGTCTTTTGGCTTCAATTACTGCACAAACCATAGGGAACAAGGACAGGATTGAAGAAATGAGTATTTTGACAAGCACATGTACTGTAGTGAGAGCAATCAGAAGAAAAAAATAGCATCTGACAGCACTGCAAGCTGTTCAGAAAACTGTCACCTCTGACCGTGAGATACTTTGCCTTCACACAGCCATTTATCTGATAGGCAATTGTTGTGATGCACTGTATGTCCCATTACCGATGAATGTAAATTGAGGTTCATTGTTTCTGGCTGTTGCACCTCATGCACCGCTCATGCAATCAAAAGAGCTGCCAAAGCGGGCATCACCCCCTGCTCTAGGCTGCTGCAAAGCCAGATTCGGAGTCAATAACAGTTCGTGGTTCCAGAGTTTTCCTTGGCAGAATAATCTCCAGCTCGTCTTGGTACGGACTATAGAAACATATAATCAACTTAGGAAATTTTACACTTCAAATAAAAGTGTATATTGCTATTTCTGTATATCCCTCTGCTAAACGCTGCGCAGTGGAGTCCACAGTTTATGTTACTGTCAGTCATGAACGAAGCGAGAGGCCCAATTCGCTGGAACCGTGTTACTGTGATGGCAGCGGATGGCCGGTTGGTGCTTTCCCAGCTTTGAGAAGAAGTCCCATAAGTTTTCATCCAGTAGTATTCCAAATATTGGAAGCTCTACTGATATACCAGAAGATTTGTATCAAAGTAGCTTTACATCCCTCGCAATAGATCTTCATGGCTGCAGGCAGCCGACCAGTGCTTCTGAAGCAACTGGTTTCCAGATGCACGCAGACAGAAAGTAGATTAGGGATCCAATCTGAGGGGAACCAGAAAAAGAAAATAAAGAAAATAATCTGGGAAGGGGCAGGAAAGCAGGAAATTAGTAGAAAAACAAGAGCTCTGCAGATCCTGGTTTCCTGTTTTGGGGGGAAGGCAGGAGTACATTTGGGGGCTGTGTTACAGAGCCCCCATTGTGAGCAAGTGTGTTGAGGAGTAGGGAGGTGGGGTCTAGGGGGCCATACACAGGGACGATTTTGCTCAGAGCCGAACGCCCCTAAACCCACCTGCCCCTCCCTACAGGGGAAAACCAGCTAGTAAAAAAACGGAGAAAAAGGAAACTGTAAAAATAAACGAGCAAGGGCCTCTGTGCTGTAGACGCCAACCAGACAGGAAATGACACGCGGCACAAAAATGGTCTCCACTGACCTCTGTCAGGAACCAAGGTACCAGCTAACCACTCAAAGCCCCTTGCTTTATTTCTCCAACCCACCTCTCATCCATAGAAAAGAAACCGAATATACATTTGTCTCTGTTTGCGGGTAATTCTCTGTGCTGGCCGGCGTCAGGAGATGAACAGAATTACAGTAGAGAAAATGGGTCTTGGAGCGCTGTTTCTTTCCATTAAAAAATTCCAGGAACAGGAAATTCTTGATTCCAGTCTGGCGATAATGAGTGGCCATTCCCTGGCTTCAGTCATTTTCCCAGCTCTCCCCAGGGCCACGGCCTAAACAATGTCAGTGTAGCACTCCAGCCCCTGCCACTGTGCTCCTGATAATGGAGCACTCCAAGTCTGGAGCGCTTTAGAGACCATGTCTTCATTATGACCCTCTTGCTGCCCTACAAGCACGTCGCTCCTCTCCTGCCTGCATGGGGCCCAGGTGCTCATCCCCCCCCCCACCCCATATAGAAATGACTCTTCAGAACAGCGGAGGACCAGCCCCATTGATCAGGAGGAGTTCTGGGAGGAAAAAAAATTTAAAAAAAGACAGTCTTAATGGCAGCCTCTGGTGTTAGGCCCAGCGGAAGCAGACAATGGCTCCTTTGGGCGGGGAGTGGGCTTGAGCTTGTCACAGCCCAATCACACAGACCACATGTGGCATAGGGGGATAAAGCACCGCACTCCTGGGTTACAAAGAAAAATCAAAAAGGAAGTGCGGCATATTCATAAATCATAACAGCAATGAATCACTTCCGAGCCTGTTGCTTTTTTTGGAAGTACACACTGCTGTGGGTGTTCACAAGACAATGTGAGGGTAGGTAGTAAGCACAATATGCAGCCACAGGCAAAAGCAGTTCAAACTGGAACTTCGGTTCTATTTATCAGGGATATTTTCCTCTTAATGTTGCAGCAAGTTTGAAGCTTTGAAGTGTTTTTTTTTTGCCCGTGCTATTATCCTCCTTGGTGACAGCCGCTGTCATCAGTATCAAGGCCACTGAGCTGTGAATTTAATGTCAGGGAGGGCGCTGTCTGCCTCAGAGGGCACAGACAAGTCATCACCTGAGTGTGAGGTCTGCTGGAACCGCAGTTTTTGTGCTGTGCCACAAACTAGACCTCCAGTTTGAGCCGAAGCTGAGACTAGAGCTACAGGGGCTGCAGCCGAGTTTCAGACCGGATTTTGTTAGTGAGCGGGAGCAGGGGCTACGACTTGGGCCGGAGCTCATGCTAGCGCCTGGCTCGCGCTCCCGGTCCTGTTGACTCTGGTGAGTCCCTGCACATTCCCCAGCTTGGTGATAAGAGCCTGTATCAGAAGTGCGCTGTTGATACTCCTCAGGCCAAAGCACACACGGCACCGCTCCCTCACAGGCCAGATAGTAGGAAATGCAGATGTGTTGGGTTACACTGTATATGCAACTTGATTTAGCAATGTAAACTATTTGAAGACGGGTGATACACGAGGCGTCAGGTTCACGTTCAGAAGGAGGTGAAGGTTTGTGGTGCTTATATAAAAAAAGCCAGTGTCACTATGTAGCTTTGAATGTGTGTTTCCTTGCTGTAGTGAGTCTGTGTGGACTTAAATGTTTCAATCTGAGCTGTCTATATAAAAACGTGTCCTGTGTGTGTGTCTGTGCACGCCGGCTTGTGTGTGCTGCTAATTTATGAAAAACAATTAAGTTGTATACAAGCCCTGACTGTGAGTAAAATATCAGGGAAAGGTGTTTACTTGAGTGCTGCATTACTTGCATCATTGCCTTAATTGCAATTTTTGTGCATATAAACAAGGTCTATGTTGCCAGTAAAATGTGTCTTGGTGTGTGTGTGTGTGTGTGTGAGAGAGAGAGAGAGAGAGAGCGACAACAGTCATAGCAGAGAGGAAATTGTGGGCAGCGCCCCGCCTTTCATCGCTGCACTAATGAGCCCCGGGACACAGACTGGAAACAGCAGCATTGTCACCCCCTCACCACCACCACCACCACCACCCTCCCCACCCTCCCATTGCCCTGGTTAACAAATCCCATACAGCTCCTGACACACAGAAACACATGCACAGTCTTAAGAGTGGCACACACAGACGCAGACACACAGATGCCCGCATACATTGAGCTGGACTCCCCAGGCCACACACACTCGTTTTCTGTCAAAAACACAAAAAACAACGCATACACACAGTTTTTTTTTTTTTGTCAACTTGTAGGTCAGGCGAAGTTTCCACCTCTTTAAAAAGCTGTGAAGTTGTTGCAAAGCATTTTGTCAGACAAGCTGGCGTGTGCTCAAAGAGTTGGGCCGCGCTATCCAAGGCTGCCTGCTCTGAGACAAACACAACAGACCTCAGCCTGCTGGTCCAAGGCCAGATCGCTGATGCTCCATCATTATAACCTGTCTCCCATCTATAATCCTGATATGACTGATGGCCCTGAGAGCTTGGCTAAAACAGGTTCTGACCAACAACAAAACCCCTGGTCTTGACTGTCTTCCAGCCATGCCGCATTTTTACTGGAAGCCATTTCCTAAAATGATTCTCCTGCCCCGGTTTGATCAAAATAGCTCATCTCCTGGAAAGCAAGACAAGACTATGGCTAAGAGATGCCTGAGGTCGGACATGGTGTGAGGCAGCATGGCGGAGAATATAGATGACAGATAATTTTTTATGGTAAAAAAGGAGCAGAAAGTCCCCCAAGGTCCTGCCTACCACAGTGGCATACTGGGTCAGAGTGGAATGGAGAAAAGTGCAGCCTGTGTAAACCACGGTGTTGATGTCTGTGAGCTCCTGTTTAGGAAATCCTCCTCGGTGACCGGTCCTATGGGAGCAGGCATTTGTCATGCCGGAGGAACACGGGTCTCATTCCAACCCGCATCGGCCCTGTCCTGCCGATAACCATTTGTCTCCTGACCTCCTTTAACCTCCCTATTCCCACCTGGCCAATAAAAAAAAAATGGATTCAGAGGTGAACTCTCGTGCAGGTTAGCTGACAGAGAGGGGCATCTGGCTGAATGGTTTAACACATGGGTGCGGGCAAGGCACTGGAAGAGGGTGGAGTGAAATGCGGCGGATAGTATGAAATTAGATCTTCAAAGGCCGTTAAAGAAATTAATATTTATGGTTTGGCAATAGCCCGGATGGCTTTATCGTGGGAAGAGTCGTTTTCAAACAAGCACCAGAAGGGTAGAACCCCTTGCTCGCAGTCTTAGATTCCACCAATATTTTCTTTGGTCAAGTATTTGCATCTTGCTCGCCTCAAGCCCAGGTGGCCGATGGGGTAAGATTTCCTATCTGTATGCAGAACTGTCCCGCTGTGTCCCACTGGTGGAACCAGTGTTTGGGGCATATGTATCCACTCCCCGTCATTTTCACTCAAGGAAGCCTTCTCTTGAGGTCTCAGTGTTATGATGTGCCTACATCAACTCTGCATGCGTTTTCTCATTGACTTATAATGGTTTTTTTTTTTCCTTTTTTCTTTTTCATCTCCACAGGGACCTTAAGCACAACTTAATCAGCACCATCATGCCTGGAGCCTTCCAGGGCCTGTCTGAGCTTCGGAAACTGTAAGTAGACATTAGCGTGATTCACATTCCATTTGGGCGCAGGGCTGCAAACATATTACACAGAAATCATAAACACGGGCATGGAAATTTAGAATTCAATTGTTTGGTATGAGGCAGATGAGGGGGTGAGTGCAGTGTTTTTTTTTTATGATGATGCTGGCAGCAGTGTCGGCCACATTCTTCAGGGGCAGTAGATGCTGAAAGGCCCAAATATCTACCCTCCAGTCTATCCTCTGCTGCGCTGGCCACTCCTGGCACATGTCATGCGTTATATTGAGCTGCTGGTGTGAGTGTGACCATAAAGGCCCGCGCTCCTTCACGGAGTGTTTCTGCTGGTCTCTGGGATGTCATCTCTGGTGCCCTGCTCCACCACCGTGGAAACCTCAGGGCCGCGCCGAGGCTCCTCACACGTCATTGGATGTGACAGGGCAGCAGTTTGCAACCGCTCGCCGCTCGCTCCTTGTGCTTTTTTGGACGCCGAGGTCTGTTCGCAGCGCGGCCGGCTACGGTCCTGTGTGCTGCACCGCGTGACCCTCCCCTCCACCTCCTCCTCCTCCTCCTCCTCCTCCTCGTCCTCCTCCCTCTTCTCCCCCTACTTGTGTTTTCCCTGCAAGGTCTGGGGCTTCTCAAAACAAACAGGGGGAGATAAACACATGCTCTGGACAGCTCTCTGCTGGGTAGTGTCAGAGGAGCAGCAGAGCAAATCCCTCTCTGGCTGCGGCTATACATCACACTCAGGCACCGACAGCAGAACAGGGGCCTTGCTTTTACCCCACCGGTGATAAGCTTTTACTGGGGTCCCACGGACTGGTGATAAGGGAAAGTGGCAGGGGACCTGGGGCCTGCTTATTTAGCTAATTAACTCTTTAAGCCTGGTAGAGCGTGTGTTATACTACAGGTACTATAATATATGGCATGAGAGGCAGGACAAATCCTTTACCCTGAGTTATGTTGTCATTATAAAATTCAGTAAAAAGTTCTGTGCAGTTTCACCAGTATGTTTGCAATACTGGAAAGAGTCCTGGAAATTGCTGCTAAAAGTATTGTTACTTTGCTGATATTTTACTTAAGTTGAATTAGACGAACTGGTCTAAGAATGTGCTAATCTAATCTACTAAGCTGATTTTAGTAAAAGTTACTGAGCTACCTTTGAGAAACAACTTTGTTAGATGCTATCTTTTCCGTGCAATTCTAAAAGGACTAGAATACAAAGTTGAAACTAGATACTTAAAAAAAATCCTAATTTTTTTACTCTTTTAAAATAAGAATTGGACATAACAAAAAACAGCACCAACAAAGTAGAGGCAGATTCCTCCTCTCTTCTCTGCTGTTCACAATCTGTCAATTTATGATCCTTTATTTATGAAAATTTATACTCTGTAAAGGATGGAATTTAACATGTATATGATGTACAATGCTTTAGCAAAATTGCACTTCAGTAAAAGTAAAATTACCAACTTTAAAAAAATACTCAAAAAAGTACAAAAACCTACTCAGTTACAGTAACACGAGTAAATCTAATTAGTCATTTCCAGACCTGTATACTTTGATAAGCAGTATCTCTATCTCTGCTGAAATCACTGAAACAACATGATAAGAGTGTCAAGATATCTGTGCCTGAGTGATCTGCCTCATCTCGGTTTAAAAATAACCATCCCTGTCCTTTGCTGTTTTTACATCTTTCAGCGACCTGTCTAACAACCGCATCGGCTGCCTGACTCCAGACATGTTCCAGGGACTTACCAATGTCACTAAACTGTAAGAGATAGAGAAACTCGCTCTATGAAAACACGATGCCGTCTGTGCTGTGGAAACACGATCCGGTTAATTTGCTGATATCTCCTTTGTGTATTTGTTAGGAACCTCTCTGGGAACATCATATCTAGCCTGGATCCAGGAGTGTTTCAGGAGCTTCCGTCCCTCAAGCTAGTGTGAGTATCTCTGTAACACGGAGGGCAGCTCTGAACGTTCACTCCCACAGCATCGCATTCCATGTCTGAATAAAAAAACAAATGTTCGAAACTAATTTAATATTGTCTCAGCAAGGTTTGTCCATAAATGGTCTCTCTTGTCAAACTATGGCAACGACTTCAAGCATTAACCTTTTGCTCTTTAAAAATACGATCAACTAATTATTTGACAATCCAGATTTTTAATATATTCACTTATCCTTCAAGATGCTGATTTATAGATGAAAAAAAAAGCTTTTTTAGCCCATCATAAGACAAGTGTGTGTTACTGGGTTTACAAACACTGCAAATGTGAACAAGCCTTTGTTTGTAATTTGTTTCTAATATACACACTGTCTTTCATGTCCTGTCAGGCTTTGTGTAAAAAGGTCAGAGCATACATTTCAGAGTAAAAAATATGTTCAGTCCCATAAATTTCTTTGTAAACAAAGTTAGTGTTGGGGCGCCTGTAATTCAGCCATGGGCGCCACATAACAAATACGGATTGGGCCTTTAAGTAACAGGCGATTTTTTTGTATGAAATGTTGATCCTATAATGTACAGCGAGGGAACACTGTTACAAACACACTGTATCTGCACCAGGTCGTAATGTGTCCTGTCTAAAGAGCTCTTATAATGGTCCCATTAGTGAAAGTACACATCCATCCTCCTGTTATCTTACATGATAAATGACTGTGCTTTCTCTTTCCAGGAACTTCAACTCCGACTTCCTGTCATGTGACTGTGGCTTGCGCTGGGTGCCGGCCTTCTTTCGCGGCAGCTCGGCCCGGCTGGGGGACGAAACGCTGTGCGCCTATCCCAGAAGCCTGCGGGGAAAGCCCCTCCGCGGACTGAGGGACAGCCAGCTGAGCTGTGGTGAGAGCCTGGCTAGGAGCTCAGTGCATATGAATGAGGTGGTTCACCACTTAGTCTCTGAAAGCTCGAAGCCTCGTGAGCGACAAAGACAGTATACTCACAGCGGCATTATCTCAAGATGTTCCCAGTGCTTTTTTCGGGGGTTAGTCGACCCGTGGGGTTGCGAGGCATCTCCCCCCGCAGCTCAGTAGGGACGCATTTCCAAAAGTATCAGCGAGCTGTGTTGACAACTAATCCTGTGGTTTGCCTTTATGAATTGGTGCTGTCTGCATCCAATATACTTTAAAACAGCACTCTCATAATAGCTTCCGTGGAAACATTTAGCTGAGGTTGAGTAATGAGAGAGCAGCAGAAATAAGCCGTACTGCCCGTATCGGTCACATCTGCCTCTTCTTCTCCTCCGTGTTGCTCAGATGGAGCTCTGGAGCTGCACACCCTGTCCCTGCTGCCGTCCCAGCGGCAGGTGGTCTTCAAAGGCGACCGGCTGCCCTTCCACTGCACGGCCGCCTTGGTGGACAAGATCACCACCTTGCACTGGCGGCACAATGGTCAGCTGGTGAGCTCCGACCCGGAAATGGGTGTCCAGCTGGAGAAGAGCGTCCTGCACGACTGCACCTTCATCACCAGGTACAGTAGCCACAGTTAGGACGGTCCTGCTGCTGCCCTGACACATGACGCGTCCCTGCATCGCATGCCACAACCACATGATATCATGTTTCAGTCAACATTGTTTTTAACCTCTTTGGCAGAGAATTTAAGTGTTTAATTGGTTCAGATGCACAGTAGTGTATGTGATGATAATTTGTAAATAAACTGCGGTCTATCCCCTCTCTTTGCAGTGAACTCATTCTGTTCAATGTACATGTGGAAGCCAGTGGAGAGTGGGAGTGTGTGGTGACTACTGGGCGGGGCAACACGTCTCGCAGTGTTGAAATAGTGGTGCTGGAGAACAGCGCCTCCTTCTGTCCAGAGGATAAAGTTATCAACAACCGGGGGGAGTTCAGGTTAGTTTCAGTTGTCACCAAAGATATAGCATGAGCTGTGATGGTTTTCTTATTTTCCCACACTGTTAATCCTCAGGTGGCCTCGGACCCTGGCGGGCATCATCTCCCAACAGTACTGCCTGCAGCTGCGTTACCCCTCCTTGTCGATGGAGGGGGGCATGGAGCAGAAGAAAGCGTCACGTTACTGTGACCGCTCTGGAAAATGGCAGGAGGCCGACTACACCAACTGTCACTACACCAACGGCATCACCCGCGTCCTTCATACCTTCATCCTGGTCAGTGCTGCTGTCAAGCCGAGGTTTACTGCATGCTTCTTATTTGAGTCACACTACATGGACTCGCTATCCTGACATCAGACCTTTTTTACATTCCAGAGGCCCATCAATGCATCTAACGCCGTCACCGTGGCACATCAGGTGCGCACGTACACCCTGGAGGCAGCGGGCTTTACCGACTCAGTGGATGTGCTGTATGTGGCCCAAATGATGGAGAAGTTCATGGAGTATGTGAGGCAGCTGCGAGAGGTGAGAAAGATCTAACTGCATATTGAAAATGCCTACTGTATATGTTTGATGCTTTCTTCCCCTTACTATAAAGATTTTCCGACTGTAAAAGCCCTGTGTTTGATTGCACCAGTTGTCGGAGGTGCTGGTAGAGATGGGCAGTAACCTGATGCAGGTGGACGACCAGATCCTGACCCTGGCACAGAGAGAGAAGAGAGCCTGCAGCTCAATAGTCTACTCTTTGGAGACACTGGCCTGGCCTCAGCTGCACAGCCATGCCCAAGACCTTTCCATGGTACGCAACATTTTATTCTCCAAATTCTAACATAAGCTTTTCAATGTCATATGTATTTAATTATGAATAGAAGAGGATTGTGGGAGCTAAGTGGGAACTAAGTGTGGGAACTAAGCTAAATTTACGTGCAGGTGTCCAGGAACATTGTGATGGAAGCGCATATGATTCGACCAGCCCACTTCACTGGCATAAGCTGCACTGCATACCAGCGTCGTGAGGTCTTAACAGGCAGCATGGGAATGGAAACGGCAGAGTCCACCCATGAGCAGCAGCTCCGTTTCCGCTGCACCACCGGGTCCCACAACACCTCGCTAAACAATTTTGCCCTAAAGGTGAGAAGCGAGCTCCCATCCCTATTAACCCACCAACACACTATATCTGCACTCAGATCCATCAAGACATGTACTGTCATATTTCACCATTAAATACTACATTTTTCTTCCCAGAATTCAATAGCCCTGGCCTCTGTGACGCTGCCAGCCTCTCTGTTTCCTCCTGATGCTCCTGCAGACTGTAAACTGCAGTTTGTAGCCTTCAGAACAGGCCGCTTCTTCCCCCTGTCCGGCAACTCAAGCATCGTTGGAGAACATTCTCGCCGACGTAGCGTCAACACCCCTGTCATCTTTGTAGGTCTCGGTAAGGAAACCATGCGCCCACATTCAAAGAGAAAAAATCCACTGTGTAATGTTAAAACACAGCTATCGGGGAAGTACTTTGCATTTCTGGGCCCTTTTATTTTTGGTTCTTGTTGTATTTTTCTTCCTCCTGCCAATAACCGGCCAAATTTAGTCAATATGATGTCATGTTGAGACTTTTCCAGTGCAGCTACAGTGGACAGTGGAAAATATTTAAAACAAAAACAGTAAATGTCAGGTTTTTGGGTCAGTCACTTACAGTATTTTAAAGGAACCCGGCCTTCTTTCTTGACTCGCTCACTTTTGCACTGATGTTTAACAGTGATACAGGGAGCAATCTATTGTAAAATCGGCAAAGAATCAATTTCTCTAGTAGCCTCACCGGACCATAATGCAATGCAGCCAAAACAGGCATTGTGGCAGATCTGTCATCTGTAGAAGGTTATGTCCAACATACTCTTCGACAGTTTTTTTGTAATTTGCTCTCTCCATTTCTGCATGTATGGCACAGAGAACCTTTGAATGTTGTTGAAATGGTTTCTGGGAAATGTAGGAAATCACTGACTGAAATAGTAGCAGAAGTAGCAGAGGAAGGCTTAGGGGCAGTGGTATCCCAAACAGAGCAAATAACGACACAACACAAAATAACTCCCGGAAATGTACGGAACATCGCAAATTGATTATGTCTGTGGGAGAGTTTTCCTTTGAAATGCGCGATAAGTAATGTACTTCACTGGTCTCAGAGCCATGGAATGATGAGAACAGTTTTATACCGAATCTGTAATTCCCTCCTCTCTGTCTGACAGATGGTTGCAGCATGTGGAATCACTCAGAGGCCATCTGGGTGTCGCTGCGCCACTTGTCCCCTGGTACTGACCCTGTGGCAGCCCAGTGGAGCCTGAAGGCGCTGGAGAAGCAGGGAGGCTGGAGCCAAGAGGGCTGTCAGCTGGTCCACAGTGACAGCAGCACCTCCACCTTGCGCTGCTCTCTGCTGAGTAACTATGCCGTGCTGCAGGTGGGATTTGACACGGTCTCAAATCTGCCACTCATACAGGATCATCCAGATCCAATCAGGGCTTCTCACCTCGTTTTACTTTCATGTGACTTTCACTAGGAGGTGCCCGACTTCCCAAACTCCACACCTGTCTCGGTGAGGGTGCTCCATCCTGTGGTGTATGCCTGTACTGCAGTGCTCCTCCTTTGCCTCTTCACCATCATCATCACACACATTCTATACCACAGGTACTATGTTCATACTATAATTTTTTTATTCCTACATCTCTACATTCTTTACTTGTAACCTATTCATTCATTTTAGCTATTACTGCTTTTACTATAGTTTTTGTTTTTCTTAAGCTTTATTATTTTACTATTATCTAACTATCTATCTTGAATGTTTTGGTACTGTCTGAACTGTCACATTTATATATATTTTATGGCCTCTATTGTTTTCTTTTTTGCGCTCTCATCCTTTTTTCCACCCTATTTTCACTTTTAAATTCATTGTTCCCATTATTTATTTATTATATTTTTAACTCCATTGTTATCATAATTTTAACTTCATTGCTCTCTGAGCATTTTTATTATTTTGTGTGAAGCATATTAATCTTTAAGTATGAAAGGTGCTATATAAATAAAATGTATTAATTTTGTCATTATTATGATTGTTTTCTGACCCCTACAGCTCTATTCACATTTCAAGAAAAAGCTGGCACACATTACTGAATACCTGCTTCCACATCGCCATGACTACAGCCATCTATGCAGGAGGCATTAGCTTGACCAGCTACCCAGTGGTGTGCCAGGCAGTAAGGCTTCTCCTCCGCCGAGCCATATCATAATATCATACAGTGTTGTGACTTGCTGGCTTGGTGTCTGATCTGATCTTTGTGTAATGTGTGGCAGGTGGGCATCGCGTTGCACTACTCCTCGCTGTCTACCCTGCTGTGGATCGGAGTGAGTGCCAGGGTCATCTACAAAGAAGCTGTGTGGAGGATGCCACGGCAGCCGGAGGGAGAGTGTCCTGTTCCACCTACTCAGCGACCCATGCTCAGGTCGGTGGTGACATCAGAGCGAGATGCGGCTCACCTGCACCCACTGCCTTGTCATTGGCTGTCAATAAGGTCCATTTTTAAGACAGATGAGGGAGTTTTTGTGCACGACCACCCAATCTGTACCCAATCAAAGACCGCCATTGTGCCCGACAACCAAAGTCCCTCTGTTTTTAGGGAACCTTGGAGGGGAATAAGAGGAGAATGGTGCTGTAAGAAGTCACAAACCCAGATGCACACTGTGAACTCAGAGCGGGGGAGGGGGAGGAATGTATGAGGCCAGCATAACAGAGGCCGAGGGAATTGTCGTAAATCTGAG
>OMLF01029056.1:24265-37482 GCA_900302615.1 Holocentrus rufus
CCTCGTACAGGAAGTCACCGGTCAGCTCGTCCCCGTTATCAATCTCCAACTGTCAAAATTTAAATAAATAAATAAATAAAGTGCTGAAGCAACTTCAACTCACAACTTTAAAGGTGCGTCGCAAGTTTGGGGGATATTTGCTTTCTGTCTGTCTTACCCAGAGACACTTAAATAGCTTAAATAGCAAGATTCATCCCCATTCATAAAGTAAAGTTGAGTTTGTTTGGGTGCTTTCACGACAGCAGAGGCTTTTGAATGCAGTCAGCACCTTTCTTCCACAAGCCCAAGTAGCAGAGAAAATGTGCACAAGGTTTCTTTTATATTATTTTGTTACAATTTTCATTCATTTGCATGGGGATATCTCTCTACCTGTGTGCTCCTCTGTCTGTGCACACACCATTTTAATTCAAGTAACAGCGCTACAAACATCTCCAAGTTGCTTGAGTAATATGATGTCCCAGAACTACATTTTGAATGAATGGCAACTTGAGTTTCTGAGTTCAAGGACTGCTCATGTGGATTTTACTACTTGAAAGTTAGTCAATTATAAATTCCCACTTGAATGAATGCAGCGGAAGATTCATGGGTTTGCTAAATGCACAGTTGCTATGGGGAACCAAAAATGTAGTTACTCTGATGTGAGGAAAATACACCTTTGAGCATCTCTAAAGATGCGTTATTTATGAGAAAAAAAAACAAAACAAAAAACAGTTCTTAGTTGTTTGAAATGCAGCTGGATTCAGAAGCATTTTTGACAAAGAACCATTTATCCGTCCGCTGGGTGCAGCGATTATTAGCTGTGCAGAGCTGCCTCAAGTGTGAGCTGGTGTTTGCCATGTGTGAACTGCACGGCCTCGTGCCAGAACATTACCACCAACGAAACCCGGCGGACTGAAGCCGTGTTGTTTACACTGTTGACAATGAACCGATCTCAATGTCCACCGTATGGCATGAGCACTCAGACTTTAGCTGACATAGATGTGTGAGTTGAAGAGGGTGCAAAGACATAAAATGACACAAATGTGAGGAATGGGACGGCACTGTGTGACATTATGTTGGCTTGATAATGGCAGAAGTTGCTGTCTCCTATGCAAAAAGGTCTGTAACGATCACTGCTGTAGGAGTTATAAAACAGTAGTCTAATATTGACAGAAGCCCCACCTAAACTGCATCCAATAATAATATATCGGCAAGTTACATGAAGAATCCTCAAATTTGCTAACCAAATAGCTGTAATAAAGATATATATATGTACTAGAGACTTAATATTTTACAGCTGAACAATAAACTTCTTAAATTCTTAACAATCCGCACAACCATCTGCTCAGCCGTGATGTGATCTCACTGTTCTCTGCCTACTCACTTGTTATACAAAGTACTGTAAACAATGGAATCTGCTGAGCAAAAGATTTACTGATAACACTGTTTCAAAATGATCTCAAGTACTTGCTGTTTTGCATATCGGCCAACATATACACCAATGAAGACGTATGATGAGCCAATATTAGCTGATAGTGTGATGAGTTGTTTTTAACATCACAAAGTCTATATCAAAGTCATTGTGTCCAGGCGATGGATAAATGTTTGCCACAGATGTAGGCCCCAAATATAAGACCTAATTTTTTATGTTTTTATTTTTACTCCCCCTAAAGACAGATGTTCAGCTGAAATAACTCAGCTTTAGAGATGTTGGAAGGTCTTTTCTTCACTTCACAGGAGGTCAAGCTAGTTGCCTCGCCCTACAGCCATGCATTGAACTAACTCAGCTGGCATGCAGCCCGATGCCCATCTTTTTGTTCGTGCAAGGTGAAAGCATTATTGATTTTCTCGTCCAACTGGGTAAAACAGACAAAAAGCGTATTTCCCCCAAACTTACCTACTTTTAAAACAAGCTGATGTCATGCAATAAGAAATAGTAGTTTTGACTCTGTTCCCGGAAGATTAATTTGATCAATTTGATGAGAGTTTACTTGCCGAACGGCTGGTGTATTGCTTCAAGGTTGCAGTGAAACACATCACAATCTGTCCGCATGAAAGACTGCTCCTTACCTTTTTCTCAATCTCAATCTGGAGGTTGTTTTCCGCCATGTCGACCAGAGGGTTTTTGCAGCTGGAGTACAGCATTCTCTCTCGGATGCTGCAGTTGTACCCAGGCATGGAATAAATGAAAACTGCAACACAGAGAGAAAGACCACGGCGTGACCACACACAAAGCATTACCCAGAGCTGTATGACAGACTAAGCATCAGGTGTTCAAAACAAGGACGGGTTGTAGCCACGGGGCCATCAGTGCTGGAGGGAGTTTATTCACCAGTGGACTCCAAGTAGTCGCCTTCATGGGAATGTTTGTAGAGGAAGAAGTGGTAACGTGCAACGTCTTTGGGGATTCTCTTGGGCAGGTCTTTCACCTCTGTGGGGTCGCTGTTGCACAACTTAATCAGCTCCTGTTCAAAGTCTATTTCCTGTCAACAAAGAAAGGGAAAGTTACACTCAAGGTTGGCGAGGTGTGCCTGTGGTCGGAAGGTCGCTGCTTTGAATACCACGCCAACTAGGAAAATCTGGGTTGGCACGGTGAATAATGAATAATCGCAACTCCCTTGTTGAAGCGACTCAGCAGTTAACCTTCCCTGGACAAATAAAATAAATATTTATTTTGTTGTCCAATTCGGTGAATAGCTTTCACATGACTGAACAATTAGGGCTATTTAAAAGGGTACTGGGACGAGGCAGCGTCAGGCCCAAGTGCCACAATTAGTCCTTTGTACTAAAATCTGATCTTGTGACACGGACCCTTTGAATTTCAATGAGCAGAAATAACACAATGGCACTTTGGACAAAAAGACAAACTCATTGTTTCGGTCTGTAAACAACTCCTGACCAAAAAACCAAAATCCCCCCCCTTTATCTCTTCAAAGAGCACCTGATCAAAGACAGAGAGCTGATTTACATATTCACTGATGGAGCAAAGGTTAGCAACTAATGATCCACTCTGCACTTTAGGACTCACAAGTTGAACATAGTTGAGTTTCTTGTCTCTAAAACGTTTGAGTGCTTCGACGGCCTCTTGGTGCATGGGGAAGGCCACTCCCTGCAGGGTCTGCTGCTTGGTGTCCACACTGATGTCCGTTTGCACCTGAACACACACACATACACACACGCACAAACAATAAAAACAAGAGTTGAGTTGCCAAATGTTCTGCCATAATCACCATGATACATTCAATAATAATTCAGCTTAAGGTCATTAAACTAATTCATACATTCTTTAACAAACATTTTATATCAATGCACTTTCATTACATAAGACATGGTATTAATATGACCTCCATATTTTAGAGCATTAAGTTTCAAAATATTTTTCTCTAATCAATATGCACATTTAGGCATTAAGGTGCTCCAAAATTTAATCAGATCATCTACTTTATAGGGGAAACCTGTGATATAAGTATGAATTTTCCTGCATGTACTGTCCTTGAATTATTGGGTTTACATGAATGCGTGTGCACACAGATGCCAGGATGATGACATAACTGCCCCAAATACCGTTATGGACCAACCACTTTAAATACGTTCGACATTTTACTCCTGAACTCAGCTTTGATTGTTGAATTCCACCATGTGCGGGGACAAATCAATGCTCTGTTCAATGACTAACAGGCAGCCAGTAGTGATTTTACTATCCAAATGACTCCTGGACTATCAACATAGAATATATAACCTTCATATTAGTGATACTATCAAAAAGTAAAAGGTTTACAAGTGCCACAGGCAGCTTGAATGCTGGAGCACGATGATGACAGATTAGGTGCTTGTATCCGAAGTGACAAGGCGCCTCCACAAAATCACATAGAAAACTGGAAATGCTGGGGGGATTACACTGATGGATTGCATCTATTTTTAGAGCCCTGTTCCCACAAAATGAAATGCCGTGCAAACATGATTGAGCCTCTGATGTAGCTACCTCGCATACCAAAAAGGATTGTGGGTCTTTTATCCATCTGCTTAGTAAAATGCAGCAGTCTCCGAGGCACGGCAATGATAAATATTTCAAAAGCCTCTTTTTCATCCAAGCGGTACAGATTAATGGTATATTATCTTCCTTCAACAGCTGGTCAAGTGGGAGGAACACAACTCTGACTTCCCATTTTGGCTGCTGCTTTTAATTGACCGTACTTTTGGAGGGGGGGACTCTATTCCTCAAAGCACTTCCTTATATGGTCTGGAAGACAGTTCCTTGTTTATGTGGCAGGCTGGGAGAGCAGCAATTACGGTAGGTTGTTTCTTGAATAGAAGACTTCGTTTGGGTTAGCTTATAGGGATGGCCTCGAGAGTGAAACTTCAAGAGCTGCTTTGTCTACTTTCCATCTCGTGGATCCTGTATAGCCTGAACCGAAACTGACATCACTTTCATTATGAGCAGCAAGCAGGCTAAACCAATGCACAGGGAAAGCACATCTATGCACAGATTCTGCAAACAGTGCAAAGTACTGAATAACTATTGAGCATCAGCCTTTGCATTTGACTCTTCCAGCGTGGAAGAGCTAGCCCTCCACTCCTTAAAAGCTCTTCTCCGAACTTCCTCATTGCACAGGTTGAAAGGGATTTAAGACTGTAAAGCCCCATTTATAAAGCAATGGGTGTGAGCGGTACAAGCCTAATAGATTCATCTCTGCCAGCATCCTGCTGTTCTAATGCATCAGCATCTTTAAGCTGTGTTGTTAGTGCCAGACAAGCATATGCACACTTGTACTGCTGCTGACCTTGTGCTGCTTGGGAGGATGCATCACTGGCCTCCATTGATAAACAGCGCTGTTTCTATTGCCTTTTACATTGCATACACAGGAGGTGCGGTTAGAAGGGAATATGGCTGTGAGCTGATGCAAGCTATTTTTTTATTTTCATTTTTTTATTTGCATCCACTTCAACCTCGATTGTCAGGACAACTCGCCTCCGTGCCTTTTCAAAACTGAAACTCAAAACAACCCTAATCCGCAACCATTTGAAGACATTAACAAACTGACCTTTAAGCTCCCGTGTGAGGCAAACACAAAGAAACTCTGAGCCGGTGTCGAATTGTTCTATTTATAAAACCCATTCACCCTTATCAACAGGGAGTGGCATCTGTGTGCATGAGTATCCTAAAGTGCATTATTTCCTGTAATATGACCTGAAATAGAAATGATGTTCAGTAGAGGAAACTGAAGTGACTCTCTGTGTGTTTTCTTGTGTGTGTCCATATATATACATATATATACCTCGCTAAGTTTAATCTGTCTCAGTTCCTCCTCTGCAGCGGTGAGAGGCTGGGGAGCAGCCAGGGAGGTCAGATGCTTCTGGTAGCCACTGAAACACAGGTCCTCCTGGGGTTGGAAAACAAAACAATGACACATAGCAGATGATCATAATAGCCGCAATCATATCAGTTGTCATAAATTTGTACCACATAAGCACAACTCTGTTTCTTAAGGCTATAATGCATGCCGTTGACTGATCAATCCCACCAACCTTCGTGGTGCCGAAAATCTCCTCCTTGATGTGCCCACCTCCAAACTCCTTCTTCAGTGTGGCTCTGGTAGCAGCATATAACATTTTATGTCGCACCTGTTGAGAACATGAAGAAAATTAATTCATCTGAAATAATTAGATGCTTGAGTGACTTTTATGTTGATAGTTTAATTACTAATGATTATTTTACAATAGCTTATTTCCTTCCTCATTTACTTGATTTAATTCCCTTTCCAAAAGTTACACCAGATAAGTGAATGCTATTGAAAAACACACAAGCCCGATCTGATGTGCAATAGCTTTGAAATCTCTGTAACTCCGAGACAAGCCTAAACCTGCAGCACTCTGCGTTTAGCTCTAGGCAGGAATGTTGAGCTCTGCCATTTGTTGTAGAGAAGCATTTTCGTGCTCGATTCCATCATGGATTAGACTGTTTGGTTGAGGCTTTTAGATCTGGCGTTAGTCGCTCCTTGCAACATTCCTCCTTCCCCTGCCACAGGAGCAACATTTTTACATCTATCTGTCATACCAAATTTGAATAGCCATGACACATTATAATAAAAGTGGTTCATCAAGTTTCTGTGGGACTGAATGGATGGCTTATGTGACATCAAATGAAATACAAACATGCCAACAGCAACAGCTACATTTGCACAACAAAGGAGCAATTCAATGAGGTGAGCCTACTTCAATTAAACCCACCCAGAGGGGGGATTGTAATTCAGAGATGAGACATGTTGGCCAAGTGGTGTGTTATTTGGAAACCATGGGCCTACACCCAAAAATCTGAGTGAGTGAGTATTTGGTTTGTTTCATCCTACCTAGTTGCTTGAGATTTGCAACGTGAAACAATAAGAAAGCTCAAATGTTAAAGCCGATTTTTCTGTGACTGACTGCTCCCCCTGACACTACCTGAACTGCCCCGTTGTGGTAAAACTCATCTGTCTGCTACTGCAAACAGAGTCAACAAATGGTAGAAAACCGAAACTACTTGCTGTATCCTGTCAACTCTTTGGTCCTCTGACCTTTGTCAAACATTCTAAAACTAATCCAGTCAGGGTTTGAGTTTCTTACAGCAGATCTGTCTGGTGACCAGGCCAGGAAAATCCACTCGTAGCCCTGGTTGTTGCTGGAGTCCAGACGGTACAGAATATAGCAGGGCAGGTCATCCTCCAGGAGTGGCATCACTAGCTGGTCATACTCTTGGTCCCATTTCTTTGATGCTTCCCTGGTGCCACCTAATACCAACTGCTCTGGAAAGCAGGTGTGCAAGGACAAACATGTCAGAGGCTGCGCTGTGTTCAACATGGATCTGTTACTCATGTTGACACCCTAAGGTCAGCCTTAGCAGATAAGGGCAGTTAGGGTTAGCCTTAGCAGTTAAGGGTTTTGTTGGCAGAGGAGGTATAACAGTAATCATACTCAAAGATTTCTGGGGTATTGCTTACCATTGTCAATTACTATCTTTAAGACTCGGTATTGGTCTCCATTCCTGGCACTGGCAAAGATGTCCTTCACATCATTACCCGCTGAGCAAGGATACAGAAAAGGTCAGTTTCTTATTATGGATAAACAGACGTAACACAGCACAAACTTGGAAACATTGTCAGTTTTGTCCAGGATCTAAAAGCTTCATGAGTCATATGAGCCCTTGAAATATCATGTAAACTATTATGGAACATACAAACATATTCTCATTCAGTGACATATCTAATATCCATCACTGCTGCCGTTGGGTTGATACTGATTGAAGCAGACTATTTGGGAAGCTCGTCAAGAATGCAAGAAGAGTCCTGTAGTTTTTGTTTTTTCTCTCTCTCTACAGATTCCTAGATTTCAACAACATGGAAAGCAGCACACACTGGTGAAATCACTGTAAATTAGGGCTGTGCAATATGGACTAATTGAAATATCAAAATATCTTTGACCAAATACCTTGATATCAATATTGTGACAATACTGTACTATTGGTGCTTTCATTAGATATTTACACGCAAGAGATTTTTGATAAACAATCCTTAGTAATGTGAATATGATGACCAAGAGAGTGATATAACAACTAGAGCAGTTTAAACTTAGTAAAATTGCATCCCTTTACTGGAATGCAGCCTTTAAAGCCATAAAAAGACAACACATATGCCATATCATGATATTAAGACATCCAAAATAGAAGATCTAATATAATATCACAATACCGATGTATAAATGATCGATTGAATGCTGATATATCATCCGGGTTTACAAATATGATACAGTGGGCAACTGTCGAGGTGGTAGTGTTGTGTTCAAGGACACCTAGGGTGGGTGGGTACTTCCTCAGACAGAGTTTGACCCTGGGTGACGGTCGGTCTCTGCTACAGCAACCACAACACTGTTGCCCTAAAACAGGTCTGCTCCGAGGCGGATCTGAAACAGCGACTTAAGGATTTGAGCTGTGCCAACTCTACAGTCCTCCGCTCTACCATCTGAGCTGGCTATTGAAGGGACAACACCCTATCATTTAAAACCCCACACCACAGAGTAAGCAATAAACGCCCCACACACAGCTACAACCTTGCAGACTGTCTTCACGCAGCATATTTAGCCCTTATTACAGTGTTGTTACTCAAAGTGCTGTCGGTTTCACATCTGGGATAGCTTAACTGCATTTCGAGAAAACGTTAAAGACTGGAAACAACTCAACGGACGGCGATGCTACCAAGTAGGCTATGACGTTACGCCCTTCTTAAGCCCATTTATGTAAGAAGGTAGTCTGTTTCTGCAGGTAGTTCTAGCTAGGTTCATACTGAATTACACAATTTTACCAGAACAGCGGTTTGTTTAAATGAAGGCGTTGCCCAACCATTCAGAAGGTTCACCCCAAAGTAAGGTCTAAATAGCTCTTGAATCACTGTACAATTAAAAGTACAACCACGGTCACGGTGTACGGTAAACCGGATAAAGACTCGGTGGATAATGTCACACAGCCAAATCAAACACAAAGCAAGCTAGCGCTGATTATAGATCACGTTAGCTCAAGCTAGCTAGGAGTGGCTAGCTAACTTAACGAATACGGATAGCCTTTCGGTGCAGTGAATTGCTGCACGTCTTTAGAAGTTGACCAGGAATCACACACTCACATAGGCAAAAACAACAGAAAAGCTACAATGAAAAACTGAGAAACACATCTACCTTGAATGCCCGTTTGATGTGACATTATGCCTTTTGTCGGATAAGGGACTGCTGTAGCTGATCAAGCAAACCAGGGCAAAGAAGCAGGAAGTGGACTACAGCAACATGATCCGCCCCAAACGTGTCGTCACCAACATCTCTATCACATGCTCAAACATAAGAATCACAAGAAATATGCTGGAGTCATTCATTAAAATTTTAGTCATAAATTGTCGTAGGCATGTATTGCTTGCTTGGTTGCGTGGCACACTAAA
Source organism: Holocentrus rufus (assembly GCA_900302615.1). Classification (NCBI taxonomy): domain Eukaryota; kingdom Metazoa; phylum Chordata; class Actinopteri; order Holocentriformes; family Holocentridae; genus Holocentrus; species Holocentrus rufus. The sequence continues at coordinate 33,196 of OMLF01029056.1, forward strand.
TTGACAGTCAGTGTAGGGGAAACTAACATTTGAAACAAAATATCTTCATATTGCATACATCAGTTTGACTCTACTTTTGCATACATACATTGAATGTGGATATAAGTCATGTTCATTAATAAATGCCAGGTGGGTAACCTCGTTTAAGTGTAACCCTGCATTAGGTCCTATAATGTCAGCTGTCTTTACAAAATAATAGGCTATGGCTGTCAGTTTCCCATTAAAACTTGTTCTCGGTCAGCTGCTACGGATTCATTGGTGATGGTGCAGTCTAGTTGCGATCAATTTCATAATCAAAATGCTGATTTATTTTATGGCAATTATACCGTGGCCTATATCATATTAGGGCCTTATGATATGTCTGTATACCGAGCTTTGACTTCATTATCATAGGTTGGTTTTAATGGAGTTATCTAAGGCATTGCTATTATCATAACTTACCGCTTAACTTAAATTGTACTATAGCATCCTTCTAAAAAATATTATATTTCTTCGTCGCAAGGGAATTGTAGGCTATCTCCTGATTAGACATCGGACCTAGATGTAGGCATAATGTGATAACGTGGAAATATTCGCCTTTTCTGTTTGGCGTGAAATCCTGCAACATCTGGAAGCCACCAGGCTTAATATCTCTCTAATGCTTCCTCTCTGCTGTCTGGCCCTGCGCCCCTCAAAATAAATAAATAAATGAACAGATTTTATAGCAGCACATCATTCTGCATCCAATGGGAAAATCCAATCGACGTCAAGCAAGCAAGAAAGAGCTAGAATCATAGCGGAAGCAAGGGGGTTTCCCATTCAGATTAAAAGTGTGATATGTTGCCATTTAAGAAAATAAAATGAGAATAATTTAGTAGGCTGCATGGAGCGAATTGCTACGTACCACCCCGTCATATAAGAATAACACTAGTACTACTACTCCTACTTTATTTGTATAATGCTTTTCAAGACATTCAAATATGCTTCTTATTAAAACAAAAAACAAAATAAGTTGCATAAGTATGGACATTCAATGAACAGTAAGACAATAACACTGAGATCAACTTTAAGACAGTAGTATAATAGAGGAAGAAAAGACTCGCACAAAATCCAAAACAATAAGAAACAAACGGACAGGTATAGATAAAACTGTGTTGTGATTGCCGCCCTATATTTGTCCATGAGTACTTGCTGAGAAAGAGATGTTTAATTGATATTCTGTATGAGGCTACTCAATATATAGGCATATATCTATGTCTATAGGGTTTATACAGACAGACAGAAGACAGCTACAGATAGAATAGATCCCCAAAATAGGGGTTTTGTTTTGAAAGACACAACCGGAAGTTGAATTTGAAAACTCGATGTGACTTAACAATGAGGCTCGCTGTGTTGGATACATTGCAGTGCACTGATGGTATGCGTGCTGTAGGGATCCAGCGCTCTCCATCACCATCCCAGCGCTTCTTCAGCAAGAGCAGCAGCAGCATCCCAGAAACTACTGCTCAGTCCGGGGGGAACCCGCTGACAAAGCAGCGCCTGGCTGACCCATAGCCCGCCCGGTGCATGGCCACCCAGCACAATGGCAGAGGATTTGGGGGGTGCCTCTGTCGTATAGCAACAACAGGTCGCATGGATAATCCCCTCCACAGCCCTCCCATATCATCTCGTCTTTGGGATGATTAGAGCGCCACCGTCGGCTTGATGTGGCAGGAGAGCCGTGCGGGAGCGGGGCTTCTCGTCCTGGCTGTCGACTGAGAGGGAAAACGGCGTGGAGCAGGTGCGTGTGTTTGCTGTTTTCACCGCGCATCCAAAATACAGCGGTGAGGTATTTGCATGCAAACCCCCCTCGTCCCAGATCTCATTGACTGTAGTGTGCACACCAGCGTTTAAGTTGTGTAATCAGATAATTCCAGTCAAGCTTGTGTTATTTCCGAGATACACACTGTACACGGGGCTGGATTTGCTGTGACATTTGGCGGCATATCGCTGTTGTGACATTTGGAGGATGTGTGTGTTCACTTATGTTCTTACACGGTAGCTGATCCAGAAATTGCCAGAACTGACACAGACAGGGGAGACTTTAAAATTGACAGTGGCTGCTCAGAGTATTTCCTGTAGTGGTTTGACACTCCTCTTTCTTATTGGTCACTGCATGGCTAAATATAAAATTTTAAGGTGGTCCAGAGGAAACAAGGGTGCTCAGGGGGTATTTCACGAACCTGATGACAGTGATGATGAAGGTGATGATTATAATCATGGTGCATTCATGGTTATATGTACATGCACTATTCCTCCTTCCAAATGCATTTCTCCATCGCTGAGTCCTTTCAGACGTGGTATTGCCATACTACACTATGCCATATCAACAGTGCCCAGGGTGGCACATAATGACAACACAAAAACATGATGCCTGTGAAATTTAATAGCCACATGGAAGCTCCAGCACGGCAGATCTATTTCTGGGGATCATTACATCATTCAAAATTCCCACTGTGGGGTATTTTAGGAACTGGTGGTGTCAGCTGCAGGGAGTCGATTTGGGAGGGCCTGTTCAGGGGGGTCTGACCAGTCACTGGGGGGGGAGAGTGGGCAACAAGGTATAGTTCAGGGGTGAATAATTGTTGCTGGGTTTTAAAAATACAGCGGGCTGACTGCTGGGAAGTGACCCCAGCACTGCCTTGCAGGCATTCCCCACCACAGCAACAGCACAACACTGCCACAGTTTTGAGGGGAACACAAAGCAGACAGACTGAGTGAATAAGCCTTTTAAAAGCTGGCGGTTTATACCTAAGCGCTTCAAGATTCTGCCTAATCCAGGTATGAGACTTAAACTTTACTTGCTCTCCTGACCGATAAAGTAGCTAGTCTTTGAAGAACTTTGAAGAGCCTCCTTACCTTAACAGTTCCTTGTTAAATAGTGATTTCATAACAGATGAAACTTCATATTGCCATTTCACCAGTTAAACAACGTTTTCATGCTCTTGATGCTTTGCTATGTCGGCATAACTAGCTGGTCAGATCAGGGCCTCTCTTTCATGTTTGGGTGACCATCTCAGGAATGATGAACAACCTGTCCCAGTGTTAAGAAAATGTAGCATAATCCCAATCTGGACCAACCCTCGGCGAGATTCCCTCTAGTAATCTCAGTACGAGGGATGTTTTCACTCTAATCTGCCCTGTAGATTTGAGTGTAATGTAATCCACCTGAAACCCACTCTCTCTCTCTCTCTCTCTCTCTCTCTCTCTCTCTCTCTCTCTCTCTCTCTGTGTGTGTGTGTCTCTCACTCCCAGGTGTACTGTGGCCGGGGGCTCAGCAGGATGGAAATAGATGCCCGTTTTCGCTACTATTTCCAGCACCCGTGGTCGCGCCTGATCGTGGCCTACCTCGTCACCTTCTTTAACTTCCTCATTTTCGCCGAGGACCCCGTCTCCCACAGTCAGACCGAGGCCCATATGATCGTGGTGGGCAACTGCTTCTCCTTCCTGTTCAACAAGTACCCCGGCGGAGGATGGAACGCCCTGAAAGTAATGTGCTGGATCCTGGCCATCATCACAGGCCTGTTGGCCGGGAAGTTTATATTCCACCGCCGGCTCTTTGGTAAGTCATGCGCAGAATAATGTCGTGGAATGTGCAGAGTAATGGCTCTACTGAGGGGACCTTCCTTCTGAGTTGTTATGGTTATGGCTGTGCATCAGTGGAAAGCACCTTGCACTCATGCTCTCCCCATCTACCACTTTCTGTGCATTTCAGTAGAATTCTTATTTCTCCACACATCTTCACTCAGCTGCACCGACTCTTCCTTCTCACACTTTTTCCACCTTTTTTTCCCTCACTTGTCACCAGATCTGGGTCGTATTATATTTGCAATTAATTCTCTGTTGAAGTACCAAATCAGTGAGGTTTGCACAAGAGACAGCACAAAGATCTACAAAGTTTAGAAAATCAAAGGACAATATTACCAAGTCTTAGGAAATTTACAGATAGATTAGCTGCAATATGATCTGTTGCTGCTTTTCAGATGCATAATACATACTGGATCAACAAGTTACATATATTTGAATCGTTAATAGGTTTGAAGTCTTTCAAAATGCCGTTTTATTTATTTATTTATGTATTTATTAATGCATTTATGCTGTTTTTGACATGTTTTGGGCATATATAATCAACAGCCTGGAACATATTTGAAAGTCAGTATGGTATACATTGCCGTGACAAGCAGGATCTCCACTCTGTTTTCCAAAAAAGATTAAAAATAAACACTAACACAAGCTTTGCAGATGCTATTTCCGCCAAGTCTTCTCACC
>OMLF01029065.1:7454-50637 GCA_900302615.1 Holocentrus rufus
CAAGCAGCCTCCCCTGCCCCCACCCAAGCCGGTGAACAGGAGCAACGCTGCCATGCTGGGTGAGTGCAGCTGAGTCGTAGGCCTGCAGGCGCTTCTGTTAGCATATATATGGCATAATTAAGCAAAGGGTACCAAGGGAAGGGTACTGACATCATCAGATGCAGCGCGCCCTGCACTCACGGCCAAACATGTCAACATATGCATTATGCACGATCAAATAACTCCTTGATTAGGATGTGGTAGTTTGCCCACTGGTGCGTGAACTGTCTGCACAAAACACACACATTCATGAGTCAGTGCACAAATGACAGCAAACATACGCCTGCACAACATATAACATGGAGGGGAATCAACACAGCCACACACACACACACACACACAAACCAACACATCCTGGTAATGACGTCATTTGTACAGCTTGAGCAGCTTTTCCCCAGCTAATTACTTATTACGCCTGGACTATTTTAGCAGCAACTTTTCCCCAGCATTCCACTCTCTGAAGATAATAGGGACTCTGGTGACTGTGAGCCGCGGCTTGCGCAGATGCAGTGATGTTGTTGTTGGTCTTTTTTTCACTATGGGCTTGTCTCCTCAGGGATCTTGACTTGATTCCCACTTGGGCAAGGCTGTCTGTTTTGATTTGTTTTTTTTTGTTTGTTTGTTTTTTATTTTACGAGCAGATCCGGTGATTTTGGTGCCTTACAAATGTTTACACATCCTGTCATATCTCTTCTGTAATTATGCCAGTGCCTGCAGTGACTGAAATGTGCAGTAATGTTATGCCATGCGGTATAATATTTCTCTTTTCTCAGTTATCCTAAGTCAAGTTGTCCGATAGGCATATTTCTTTATTGTAATGATAAATCGAATGGGGCAAAAAAAATTTAAGCTGACTTACTTGTTACTCATTTCTGGTTATATAGTCTATCATTAGTAGCAGATGGAAGGCAGTGCAACATATTGCTTGGAAACTAAGACAGGTTGCCAGCATTTTCTGCTTCACAAAATTTGGAGTATCAAGTAGTGGTTGACCATTTTGAGAGCAAATGTCTGTTGATACAGTTGTTTGTAATTGATTTGACCGTCCATATATGCATATTAATTACACATGAACAGTTTAAGAAGTGATGAAATTATTGATATAGATAAGGGTTGAAAAATTTTACAGAAAGACCAAAAGGCGGAGCAGTGTCACAGAGCTCAACCCCAACCCACCCATCTGCACTCCCCATACAGCCACATACACAACCATGTACATGCATTCAGTAAACATACCAGCTGAAGGCCTCCATCTCCTCCCTGTTAGCCTCCGCCCTGCAGGGGGGAGAGAACGCCCAGCTTCCACTCTACTGGTCCTGCTGGAAGCGAGAGTGCGACTATGATGTCTACCTGTCCCTGCCAGTCTACCTGTGCCGGCGGGCCGGAGGCCTGCGCTCAGGTAAAAGGATGCCCTCTGGTATTACCGTGGCCAGGGTTCCTGTGTCTTGACTACCCCGCGTCTGCGTTCTTCATCATGTCAACTCCGTTCTAGTCGCCAACGTATTGCCCCTCAATGCCTTGGATGCTAGACTTACAACTTGTTCACTGGCCTTGATTGTTTTTCTTTGGATTTGGTGCATAAGAGTTGCATGCACTTAAGCGCTGAGTGTGGATGTCTTGTGTATAGGAGGCAGTTTTTGTGCAAGTGATCCCTTGAGCTGGTGCAGCACTGCCACCGTGGTCATGTGAATGGGGGAGTTTCTTTTATAGGGTTCAGCTCCAGCCTGTGCTGCATCAAGTGAACCACATAGGGCTAATCCACTCAGCATCTGCTCAACTGGAAGAGACGGAGGGATGGATAAACGAATGGATGGGTGGATGGATGGATGGGGGGATGGGCAAGGAGAAGAGAAGGAGTTAGAACATAAAAGCTTGACTCCATTTAGAGAGGACATTGTAATACAGTTCAATCTAAGCTATTGCATGCTTCAAGTCTGGCAGCTCTGATCTCTGATTATGTCTCAGTAGCACGGCTATGGCTTTTGGAACTGATGTCTTCAAAGCTACTCTACGCTGGCACGTTCTTAAGAATCATCAGTATAGCAAATATACAAATACGCATGCAATTAACTGCAAGGTTTGCATTTGAGCTAGGAGCTTTTTGCTCAGAGAAGCTGGTCAGAAAGGAGGTTTTGATCACAGGTTTAAGATCTGGCTGTGCAGAGCATGTAGGCTTTGCTTACCCTCTTTGTTTCTGTGACTTGGGTTGCCATGTGCTCTGGTCAGGCAATGTATGCATTCATGTGGATCCAGTCATGTGACCTGAGTCAGTATGTGTATGCATTCATGGTCAGTCAGACATGTAATGAGTATTATATCTGTTCATGTGTACTCAGTCATGATACGTGGAGCGTCATACATGTTCTTGTAGAGTTGTTGCATGCGCAGTCACGTCGCAGCGGCAAAACCTGTATAGAGCAATTAAACAGTTACGCTCACTCACGGGCCTAAGCTGTAGCGTTATGACTTTTAGACGGGGTGTATTAACTGTTTTTCCATCTGCAGGCGACCTCACTCAAGCCACTGGGGGTGCCAGCCTTGTGCCAGCCAAGCCCTCCCCACCTATGCCCCCTAAGAGGACCACGCCTGTCACCAAACGCAACCCCGAGGACACCTCTGTGCCGGCTCACGCCATCAGCCCCTCACCGCTTTCCCCAGAGGACCACAGCAGCCTCCCGCTCGGCTTTCCGCTGCCTCCCCCTCCCCCGTCTCCACCCCTGCCAACCCATATACCTCCCTCTCCTCCCCGTCAGCACATACATACCCACCACCTCCACCATCAGCACTCCTACCCGCACCCACTGCCCCAGCCCATACCCATGCTGTTTGACCCACCTAGTCCCACCAACGAGCCTCCCCAGCGCCCAGCTCCAGTCCCGCTCCATATCATGATCCAGAGGGCCCTGTCCAGTCCCGGCCCAGCCCTGCCCCATCCAGACAGCTCACAGCGGGCACACACGCTGCTTTTTGAAACGCCTACAGAGTACCAAGGAGATCGTGGTCGCCCCCTGCCTGTCAGCATCCAACCACTAAAACTGTGAGTTCCCCCATACGTGATAATAAAAATAATTTTACTTGTGTAGCACTTTTCTAAAACAAAGTGCTTCACAGTCAGGACAAGCAAAAGGCACAGAAACAAGGTTATATGAAAAAGAAGAACAGGGTGGCTGCAAAAACAGAAAAGGATTGGATATGAATTCTAGCTGGACTGCTAGGCATTAGGACAGGATTAGGATACATGTTGCCACTCAAGACGTGTGAAATGTGTCACTCTTGTTTCAAGTTTCACACCTTTTATACCAAGTTTTGCTTCCCTGCTAAAAAATGCATTAGCTCCTTAAATTTGTTAGACATGCACATATTTAATTTACTGTCAGTGAGCTGCAGGCGCAGACAGTACCACACTCACAGTTTTGGACTAACCACAGTCTTAGACTAATGCCTTTAGACCAGAATCCTCAAACTGGTGAGATATGGTTTAGGCATGTGTTTGTTCAGGGTTAGGTTACGGTCAAGATCTGGGCCTGATGTTAATAATTTGCTTGCCTTATGTGAAACACGACTAAATTTGACAAATTTCTAGGGTGGATGCATTTCTCGACAGGCCTGCAAAACTTGGCCCAACAGTGACTTGCCTGATAATGAGACTGAATGACCATGATTTTATTATTCATCATTCAGTCTGCAAGTGGTCCAAATTCAGATGGTTTTAAAGTGAGGTGTTTCGGAATGCATTGCTAAGCATGAAGTTCTCAAGGATATTTTTTTATCCCATCACCAATCACAAAATTGCTTTTTCCAAATTGTGCCAAGCAACAGATGCTGATTGAACTAAACCAATTTTTATTCAATGAAAACATTGTTAAGGGAAGCAGTTCCAGACCTGAATCTAGATAGAGCGATCCACTTCATGGTGCCAGACAATGAAACAACAGTCATCAGTCAACATCTATCAGCTTACTTCCTTAATTTGACATCTCTACTATTGAAACAGGATTTTGGGACAGGACATAACATAGACATGGATCATTCAAAACTGGGATATTAGGTAGAGAAAGACAGTTCTATATGACATGAGGGATGACGGGTCGTTAATTTTCTGTAATTTTTCTGTTGTTATTGGTTGGTATTTTTATCAACGCCTCCTGGTTCAGTGTGAGGTCACCATTTAAGATACACTGTTGTCCAGGAAGTAAAAGCAATTGGATTTTTCCATTCATCATTTCATGGGGACTTGAATTGCTAATGCTGGTCTTTCTTATCTCATTAATGAGACATGAGGAGATGCTTTCTCTGTGCTCATAATACTCAGTGTCCGGTTATTTAATTACACTTATGTTTCCTTCCCATTAGAGCTGAAGACGACTACTCAGAGGAGGAAGAAGAAGAGGAGGAGGAAGAGGACGATGAAGAAGAAGAGGAGTACGATGGCGAGATACCCCAGCCAGAGCTGGAGCCTCGGAGTCGCCGGTGCCTGATCGGGGACTCCGGTGTCTGTGTCATCCCAGAAGCAAGTAACAGCAGTGAAGAGGAGGAGGAGGAAGACGAGGAAGAGGAGGGAGAGCATGACATGCACGGGGAGGACAGTGACTCAGATGGTCCTGTGCTTTACAAAGATGAAGACTCTGATGAGGAAGATGAGCCCCCCAGTAAGCGCCTTGCTGTCTTAGTTGTAGCCTTCAAGTAGGAGGGAAAAAAAGCCCCAAAGTTTTCATTTCAAGCAGAATTCTGAAGTCAGCTGGATTATTTCGGGCTTCCAGGGCTCATTTTCCCAAATTCCATGTTACATGACGGCCCATTGAGCACTTGGATGGGCGCCAAACTCTTCCGGTTGAATCATCAGTACAAACAAATGATAACTGTATTGAGATCATTCATTTTTTGGGAAGGGTTGGAGTGAAGTCGAGTTTTGTAGTTTTACAATATAGTTGTAAAAAGTTTTACAATACAATACATATAATACTGAACATATTTGAATATATGTATTTTTTGCGGCTTCAGATGGTGTCTTCACCATAGTAACAGTTGATGAGGCTGATGGGTACTGTAGTATTTAGAATCATTTCACATATCGAACTGACAGATAAATGTGACTTCTCAGACGCAAAGTTGAAACATTTAGAACCAATGACGATGACATCACCCTTTAGTATTCTTTATCCAGGAGACTCCTGTGATTCTGCGTTAAGTTATATGTCAGCTGTCATTAAAAGTAACATTCCAATGGGGGTAAAGACTTCCACTCAACCCCCGTCGTATTTTGTGCACTCGCCCACCTGACCAGATCTTTCTGCTTGGTTTTCGCCCAGGTGCCCTGGCCAGCAGGGTGAAGAGGAAGGACACCCTGGCTCTGAAGCTGAGCAGCCGTCCCTCTGCCCCAGACAGGGACAGGTTCACCCAGGAGCGGAGCAGCCGGGACGACCAGCCTCCGGGACAGACCGGCCTGACCTGGCAGAGCAGAGAGCAGTGGGAGGCCATCCGCACGCAGATTGGCACCGCGCTCACCAGGTAATGACAAACACGCTAATGATTGTGTATTCTTTCAACTGAAAATAGGCTTTTTGCATTTCCTGCAGACATCAAGCGATAGTTTCTTATATTTTTGTCCTACTTTGTGCCTGAGTGACAAAGCGATGAAAGTGAGTAAAAATAGTGCCACTCTTTCTCTCCCTCCAGACGACTTAGCCAGAGACCTACTGCTGAGGAGCTGGAGCAAAGAAACATTCTTCAACGTTAGTATCAACTCTTCTTTTCCTTCCCACCTTTCTTATCTGTCACACGGCCTAATCATGACACACTCCTTTACTGTCAAAGAAGGATTGTCCTGTGAAACTGCACCTTGAGCTTTTTGGCAAATACATTTCAGGGCCTTGCCTTGTTCAAATCCTGCCAGAGCCTTTGTGCATGGCTTACTTTTGTTTGTGTTAATTAGGTCACATCCAGACATTCTTGAACCACTTCTCTGTGATTTGGAATAAAACCCAAGCTTCATAAACACACATTTGCAAGAATTTACACATTCAAAGACTATTTAAGAACATGGAGTAGAGCTATAATGTCTAATTTTGGAAATTGCTCGTACCTCGGCTGCACATCACGCCAGGCTTTCATGCTGAGTCTAAATTAAGCTCTGTGTTTTTTCTCTCTTCAGCCAAGAATCAGGCTGACAGACAAGCTGAGGTCAGAGAGATAAAACGACGGCTGACGAGGAAGGTAAGAGCAAAATACACACTCCAAGCATCCCGCAGTTAAACGTATTAGCTGCATTTACTTGATATTAAACTGACATAAAACCTCTCTGCTTATACAGCTGAGTCAAAGACCGACAGTCGCAGAACTACAGGCGAGGAAAATCCTACGATTCCACGAATATGTGGAAGTCACAAACGCCCATGACTATGATCGCAGAGCAGACAAGCCTTGGACCAAGCTGACTCCTGCTGATAAGGTACAGCATTCATTCAGTCATCTCTGTCAAGGAGTGGACGCACCTGATGAATGCACACGTGTGTCTCCCCAAAATAGATTTTCACATGGTATTAGAATATAGGATTAGGCATGAGCGATATCCAGAATTTAATATCATGAGATTGTCTTGTGAAAATATCACAGTATTCAATATTGTTGCGTCATTTCAACGAGACAGTATTGTGATTTTAATTCTGGCTTTTCACCCAACCAAGCATAAAGCCAACATTGAAAAAAAAATGTACCTGCTCAAAACACTTTTGTGTACAGGCGTGCACTAGTATTTTCTTTTATTTCATTCTGAATTCACTTAAACATTACATGTACATACATTTCGCATTAATTAAAATAGATGTGTGATTAAAATAGTTTAGACACACTGTTACTGTTACTCTGTGTACCTGTTCAACTGCTGTGTAGGTAACGTGATAATGTAGAAAGTACTGCATGTGGCCACAAATATTGCAATATTCAGTGTTACTGGATATTGGCTGAAGCCTAGGATTAGCAGAACATGGTTCGCTTTCAATTTCACTGACAATCCCTTTCATGCCTGCTCTTCAAGGCTGCTATCCGGAAGGAACTCAATGATTATAAGAGCACTGAAATGGAGGTTCATGAAGAGAGCAGAATCTACACAAGGTAAACATTTATCAGCTGCATGTCATGTCCTTGTGTTGGATCTTTGTCTGTCGCGCCTCATGAGATGTCCTCATTTCGTTCAGGTTTCATCGGCCTTAGCGCGCCCCTTCTGCCAGGATAACGAAGCACTTCACTTCTCTCCGGCGAGGAGCTGCTCCCTACGCAGGCCGACAAGACAGCCCTTTTGTTTCCCGAATGTACTGTACAGAAAATCAGGGAAAACCTGGAACTGACTAACAACAGGAATGCTCCTCCCTTCCCTCCATCACCCTCTCACTACATTGCTTTGGCTAAAATGAGGTGGTGGGCGGCGAGGACCAGATGCAGTATTTCTCCCGGACAAAAAAAGGGGGGAACCACGTGCCAATGAGGTGGAGTGGTGGCAGAGGACTCACAGGGCTTACTCTCACTCTGCTATTATGTGGTATCCCTCAGGGACTCCGTTCTAGTCACAACCTTTAACGCGGCCTCATTCTATGTTGCCTTTTCTCTTCTTTACTCTGTATGGAAACGCTAACTCATCTCGTTGACATAATAACACACAATAATAATAGTAATAATAATGATGGTGACAGTAATAATATACACAGTAATAATAGATAATAGAGACAAAAGGCTGCAGCGTGAGCGAGCGAGCAGGAGGATGAAGACTGGGATGTGCCATTATAGGACTGGACATGCTCTGGGATATTGTGTGTATTTTATATAATTGTGTATAGATTGCAATCGTGATACCTTAGAATGAAACTTGGAGAGATCTAATAACAAAATATTCTGTAATGCACAAGATATTTTATATTGTAATTTTGATCACATGAATAGTGACAGCTTTTATTTGAGCCTTTTATTTTTTACTTTGGCTTGCCTGTATTTATGGTTGTGATGTGAGGTGGCCATTTGAGCATCAATCTAGATATAGAGAAGAAGCGAGTCAGGAGGCGGTTGGTCTTGTTGCGTGCCAACGTAACCTCTATGCCTAAAGGACTATAGAAAACTGGTTTTCATATCACTGATTTCTGCAATCCACTGCATGAGCCAACACAGAGTCCAGCACCACTGGATCTGGATAATCTTTCTTCATTTATACTTTTTTTATGAGTTTTTGTACTTCCCTTTAAAGATCGAACATGCAATGCATTCTGTAGCCATTTTGAATAAGGTCACGCTAGTTGTATCTATACTAAGAGTTAAATGTCACAAAAGTTACAGAATATCTCAAATTGCTGTGAGTGTAGATCAGGGATTTATCAAAAATCTGAAAATGAATCAACGGCGAACAGGGAGTCATTTTGGCAGGAATATTTTAAAACTGCAGAAGTGTTTTATCATGTATTGTCGTCTGGCCAGTAGCTTACAGGGTTCTCTATGCTGTGTACAGGTTGATATAGGTTTAACTGATGCTTGTGTATATCTTGTCTTCCTTTCATTTGAAAAGAAATTTTAAATATAATAAAAGTATTATAGGTTGCTATTTTTTTAAGCACAAAATATTAGTGTATGATTAAGTGCTACAAGAATGGGAATATGAAAGTGTACCTTTTCTGTAAAATTAAGTTCATTTTTTAACTGAATGTGGAATTCTATGGACTGACTTTATTTTCTTTTTAGTTGTAAATAGTCACATCTGGATCTAATTAAAAATCTTACAATTCCTTGAGTTTTGTGTGTAATGTCTCCCAGACCTGTTGCGTAATCAAACTCATTGTATCTATTTTGTGTATAGGGTTGAGATTTGCAAGAATAAGTGAAATTGGGATCTTTACTGTACGAATGTGAGGTAACAGTGACACCTGGTGGTAGTGTTGAAGTTTTGGTTCACCCCTGAGAGGAATATAACCTAGAGATATGTTCATCAAAGAGATCGTTTATGTGACAAAATGTTTATATCTATGACCCTTTGCCATATCTAAATTTAGTTTATTACAATACATTTCCTATACACTTTCTATAGAGGGCAAATTCAAATTCAAAACCTATAATGAGGTGAAACTGATGATCTTAGTGAGGGAATTTCATCGTTGCAGCAGCAGAATCAAGGTCAGAAACCAGCACATCACGACTAGATATAGATAGAAAAAATATGTAGGATGCAGATACAATAAATGAAGCTCAAGTGGAAACACGACCGCCTAAGCTTGCTACCAAAAACTTCACAAATACACAAATATTAACCGATTCACATAGGTATATCCAGTTCAAGGATGTTTTTGCAGGGAAAAATGTCCACATTCAGGCTCACAGTTGGCAGCAGCATTAACAAAATGTTACCACCATTTTTTGGAAACTATCCATGAAATACAGTATATGGAGATGTGTCCATAATATGTTCGGAGAACATGAAAATAAGTGCTGGAGAATCCTCTCTAGGGCAGATGGGTGGCTCATTGGTTGGCCTAACAGTTATAAGGTCCTGGGTTTGAATCTCAGCCCTTTTCCTTTCTGTGTAGACTTTGCATGTCCCCCCACAGTCCAGTAACATGCAGGTCCATTAGATTGGGGAATCTAAATGAAGTGTGACTGACTCAAAAATGAAAGCTGAGTGTGTTCCATGTGTTAGCTCTGATTTCCCTGCCTTCTGCCCAGTGCATGCTGGGACAGGCTACAGTCCAGTGACCCTGGATAGGATTAAGTGGGCATGGAAAATGGCACTGGCTTTGCCCTCTTCCCATGTTCTTTCAATTTTGCAACTGAATCTCTTTGGACTTAGTTGCCTCTTAAGGTCTTATGTAACATACAGTGACTTCTGTGCATGATGTGCTCCTGTTTTTTGTATGCCAGAGCAAGTAACTGAATTTTATTAGGCAATCACACTTCTTAAAGATAGAGGAGAATAGAAACACTGCAGATTCTTTGTTGACACAAGTAATGATCTGTGAAAACCTCAGTCTTAATTTCAAGGGAGATTCATTGTCATGACATTTTTTCACAACTTAGACTTCATATATCTACCTTGATACATTTGCTTTCTACTCCCAAAAACATTATACATGTGCATTTTTTATTCCCTTTCTAATAAGACAGTGATCATTAACACTTTTTTTGCAATGTGTTGTATTTCTTAAAACACTGCATTAAAAACTGCAATGATTAAAATAATTTGTAAAGAAGAGCAGTCTAAATCCCTCTATAATCACTAACTACAGGCCAGTCTATCCTTTCTTGGCAAGATCCTTGAAAATGTCTAAAATCAACTATATAATAAGTTATTGTAGCAAGAAACAGCTCTTGTAAACAGGTTTTGGTGTAAACAGGCTTTGTGTGTTAGAACTGTTAGACCTGAACACTGCCTTTGGCACATGCCATGGTGTTATTTTAACCCACAGAGCAGAACATTAGGTGTGTCTGTCTGGTTCATAATTGGTCATGATAGAAACTTTGGTATAACTGATATAATCTGTGATGTTTCACAAGCCTCATGTTTTAGGCCCATCTCTTACAGAAATGCCACATAAATGTTCATAAATTCCTGCCCACTTGTGAAAATGACACTTTTATCTGTGAACTCTCTTTTTGTATGTGAAAATAATATTTCACATGTCATGCAAATATGATCACAACACTGGAACAACTGACGATTCTTGACACAACTTTTGCACCTTAAGTGAAAACTAGTCGAATATGATGTTGAAATAAAACATATCAAAAACAATGTTATCATATTAACACTATGTGTGGGTCAAAAAACATTTGTGAATTTGCATGTGACTATTTACATGTGACTATTTTCACATGGTCATTTCATGTGTATTTTATCTAGGAGCTTTAATTCAGGCTGCACACCGCCTTTTTGTGATGGAAACATAGTTGTTTCAAAATACTTGAAGACTCTTTTACCTGTGTTACATGTATCATTAACGTTATGTCTCTTGTACTAGTCGGACATTCGCAACGCACTGATCGCAGCAAGAAATAACATGTTATTTGTGTTGTGTTGTGTTGTGCTGTGCTGAGTAACGGGTTCTCCCAGTCAAACTTGTTGACAGTTTTTATTCAGCAGAGAGACGTCAAGAGCATTTAATCAGAGTCAAAACATACCTACAAAAGTTCTGATCTGAGTTTATATTTTTGGTTGTTTCGTTGGTTGTTATCACCGACAAGATTTGATCGTTACATTTAGGGTACCAGTACAGTGTATGTTACTGTCTCTTTAAGTAGGCACGGCCACCGGAGAACGAAACATCACGCGCGTTGTGACTCCAAGTAACGTTATTCTGGACCGGGAGCACGCACGTTCACTAAGGATAACTACAAACTCCTAAACGTTACAGGTAAGTAAATCGCCAAGATGACAAACTACCATTATGAAAATAGATAAGTCATGACGAACATGTTCGTGAAGCAGCATGCATTCTGCTTAGTCGATAAAGTCTGTTAATATTTTTTTTCATTCATCCCCAAATGTCATGCTACCGCTGTTAGCTAACATTAGTTAGCGCTTGCTAGCTAGCTGTTAACGTGAATGTAATGAACTTTGACTGAAGTTAGCTAGCTATCTAACGTTTGTTACCTTGTAACATCTCAAATATTTAACGAATTTAATTGTGCACGTGCGTGCTATTTTGGTCAGGTTAATTTGTAGACCTGGTTTCTGTGTACTTTCAAAATTAGTTAGCTAACTAACGTTAGCTAACTAACCTAGCTGCCTGATGTTAGCTAAGAGGCATGTGTGCTGCCACCGTTAGATCACGTTGCTTATTTTGAACAAGTACTGACATGGTCATACTAAAAACTTAATGTTCGTTTGCTCGCGGATAGCCAGTGGATAATCTTATAAACGTTGGGTAAGTTATGTCGTTTGGCAACTGAAGTGTTTCTGAGAAGCGCAGCTCCGGAATTAACGGTAGCAAAATGATATAACTGTGTGATTTGTTTTTTATTTCGCGGATGATAGTTAGCTCATGTTACATGCCATAGCAGCACAGAGGCACAACTGTCTGTAGTGTAAGGTGCTGACACGGAGCCAGACATTGAATTAACTTCCTGACAGCTGCTGAGCTCCTACAGCCCATGGCAAAACGTTAGCGTAGGTGTGCTGAGCATAAAGTTTTGTCAGGACTGATTGCTTGCTATTGTGGGTTCACAGGCTGTGTCATTAACAGGCCTGTGTGTTTTTGACAATATTTATGACTTACACTGTGTTGGAACTCCATTATGTCCAGTTCGTTTCTGGATGTGGCTGCGTTGATTATTGCTTTTAAGAATTGAGCTGCTAATTTGTTTTTGGCCTGTTTGTTTAGCAGTGCCCGGTAGGCCCCGGTATAAAATTTACTGTTGGCTCCCAGTGCCTTCATCAGTTTCGTATTTACTGTCACCATTGTTGTTCCTAGGTGAGATTGTTTGTAAGTTAACAATGTAAGTTATGGATGGTGTTTGGTGTTGCACATAAAATACTTTCATAATCAGGCAATGGTAATCTTGCGCATTGTCAAATCAGATGACTCAGAGAGACAAAAGAATAACCTAAAACTGCCTCATTCATTTTGGTGGTGAGATGCTGTGTTTTTTAGGCTACAAGTGTATGAGGGTCAATCGCAAGCCAATGCACACAATAAGTAAAACAAGGTCACATTATTGTTTGAAGTTGGTTAGCATACAAAAATATTTTAGTTATAATTAGTTGTAAACATCTGAAGGGGCATCTGGTTTTCTGGATGTTTGATTATATGCAAACCTTACTCACCTAATATGTTTGATTTTCCCAGAGTCTGTTGTTGCCATGCCTGCTAAAAACACCGCCAACAAAAGGAAGTCAGAGATTCGAGCGGAAGATGATCAAGTTCCTAAGAAAGTGAAAGGTAAGGTCATGCATCTGACCCCAGGAATCAATAACCTAGTGTCTTGATCCATGCAAACTTGACAGATCTAACAAGGATCAACAGGTTTTACAGGAATTTGGCACTCCTGTGAAAACATTGATACTCGTTAGATGTGTGATTGCTTAGATTAAATTAAATAATATTGGAATGCTGTCTAGCTCTTTGTTGTTTGTTTGTATGTCAGTTTCCCACAGGAGTTATGGGAAGGACACAGGTCAGGTTCTTGTGCTTGGCCAAGGTGATGTTGGACAGTTGGGTCTAGGCGAGGACATCATGGAGCGGAAGAAGCCGGCCCTAGTGACCCTGCCGGAGGGAATCGTGCAAGTGACAGCTGGAGGCATGCACACTGTCTGCCTCAGTGACACTGGCAGCGTAAGTTAACCTAAGTTGTATTTCTTTTGAACAGAAAATGCAATTATTCCATACCAACAATTTTAACATTGGGTTGAGAGGTTGCCAAATAAAATGCTTCACCTTTGTAGGTCTACACGTTTGGCTGTAACGACGAGGGTGCCCTCGGTCGGGAGGGATCTGAGATGCTTCCAGGGAAGGTGGCGCTGGAGGAGAAGGTGGTTCAAGTGTCTGCTGGCGACAGTCACACAGCTGCACTCACAGAAGATGGAACAGTGTACCTGTGGGGCTCCTTTAGGGTTAGTTAAGTACTGCTGCAACCAGCTAGGCCTGTGGTGTCCAGTGTGTGTGTATGTGAGAGAGAGATTCTCCTTATCCCAGAAGTTACAGTACTCCCAGAATTTGTTGCTTTAATATGGATGAATTCTTTAAAAAAATAAAAATACCCGCATGAAGTAAGTAAGAAAGATGCAAGACCATTAAATGCCCCAAATAAATTTTCAGATCGCACAATTTCAAATTTAGGCACATTTGCCAGCAAAATTGCTAAATTTTAGAGCTGTGTTATATGTTTCCAGAATCCCAAAACATAAACCACATATCTCTTCAGACTTGAACATTTACATATTGATCTCTGCTTTTGTATGTTAGGATAACAATGGAGTTATTGGTCTCCTGGAGCCCATGAAAAAATGTACCCTTCCAGTCAAAGTCCACCTAAAAGAACCTGTTGTGAAAATTGCATCAGGTAAGGACAGATCACCTGCAACACCTTATGCATTACTTTGTTCCCTGTATATTGATTTGTAGCGCTGCCTCTGTTTCATGCTCATGAATGCTTTGCCAGGTAATGACCACCTTGTAATGGTGACACTGGAGGGAACTCTCTACACGTCAGGCTGTGGAGAGCAGGGACAGCTGGGGAGGGTGCCTGAGAGGTTCTCCAACAGAGGAGGCAGGAAAGGCCTTAGTAAGTAACTTAAGTTTGTACCTAAACTCCTCAAGGAATATTGAGGCATTAGATTTGATATGTGCCTTGATTGATGGTAACATTAGTAGTAGGTAATTTTGCAGCTGTAACTGCACAATGTCTAATACTGTGCCTGACTGTGTGTCCACTTTTATTTCAGGTCGGTTTCTGGTTCCCCAGGTGGTAAAAGTCAAAGGCAAGGTTCACTTTGTAGATGCCTTCTGTGGAGCGTACTTTACCTTTGCTGTGTCAAAAGAAGGTTATGTGTATGGATTCGGGCTGTCCAACTATCACCAGCTTGGTTAGTATGACACACCAGTTTTTCAGTCCTTTTTTCAGTTCAGGCATTTTTTAGTGAGTCAACTTTCAGCTTGTGTATTTTGATAATGTTAATGGAAGTGTTTTGCATCAGCCTTTATTTGCCTTATCTTCAGGTCATTTGGTTTGCTCACATTTTGCTGCCATGAGATCAGTGGAGCATAGGGTTGGAGGGGTTATTTTGCTTATGTGTCCTTGCAACCTCTTTTTCAATTTTTCCAGGGACTCCAAGCGTCAAGACCTGTTTTGCACCATTGAAACTAACATGCTTCAAAAACTCTACCACCTCTTGGGTTGACTTCTCAGGAGGACAGCACCACACAGTCTGCCTTGATGCAGAAGGTAAGCTGTAGCCAACCAATGGCATTGTGAAGACATCAGATCTAAATTTGTGCCATGATCCTACTTGGACAGCATTCAAGAACCACACGGAGACGGATCACCAGACATGTAACATCAGCTCTATCACCACTTGCCCTGCACGCGGAGTTTCTGATAGTCAGTTAAGTCTCAGCCCCAAGACTGCATCTGCAAAGTCCAGTTGCCTTTGTAAATCACTTAGAAGTATTTTACACATAAGGTCAAAAACAGAAGGAGAAAAGAAATCCAGGTTCAAGTATGATATCTAACTTCATACAGGTATGCAAGAAGTTAAATTTAAAGTGTAATAGCGATGGTGAAACTCACCCAAAAGCAGTAAAAATGTTTTTCAATTTTCTTTAAAACCCTGTAGGGAAAAAGTGTTTCTTAGATTGGCTGAGAGGGCCAAAGTTGGGGAACATAAAAGCTACCTCCCTGAATATTTTGCATATTTTGCACTGCATGCATTTCTCACTGCATGCTGTGTTATATGCTGTGGTAAAACACTCCCTCTGGCCTCATTCTAGACTTAGGCTCAGCAAGACCTGGTCTTGCTTTGACTTGAACTGGACTCAGGTGGCCTTGTCTGTAGCACTGTGTAATGACTTAAAAGAATAAATGAGTCTATGTTCTCTTGTCTTTTAGGACAGGTGTATAGCCTGGGCCGAGCGGAGTACGGTCGTCTTGGTCTTGGCCAAGGTGCTGCAGAGAAGAGCGAGCCCACGCTTGTGGCGGGGATGGAGCCAGCCAGTGGGGTGACATGTGGGGCGACTGTCAGCTATGCAGTCACCAGAGAAGGTGAGAAAGAAAGTAAATCCATCATGGGATTAGCTCATTAACTGTTTGGGTCCGTTTGCTGAGTGAGAATAGTTTATTGTTCTTTTAGCAGTGAGGTAGAGAGCAAATACATTACCTGATTGCAACACAAAGCAGTAGCTGCAGCAGGCTCTGTGTGATGGAAACTGTGGCTGATTGGAAATGAAAGGATGCTAATGCCTCTAATTCGTGACTGTGCTTCCTTCAGGATCAGTATACGCGTGGGGAATGGGTACCAACCTCCAGCTTGGCACAGGTGAGGAGGACGACGAGTGGAGCCCTGTGAAGATGTCAGGGAAGCAGCTGGAGAACCGTGCTGTACTGATGGCCTCCAGTGGGGGGCAGCACACAGTCCTTCTGGTCAAAGACAAACAGGAGAGTTGATGTCTCCCTCAGGCAGAGAGAGATGTGTGATCTTTTGATCTGTTGCCAGCGGGTTCTTGTTAAGGTGCCTAACTATTGGGAGGGGGTTAAGCCAAATGCGACTTCCTGTGCTGAGCCAAGAGAGTGTAACAGGTCTGGGGCAGAGGGGAAACATGAGGTTTGACCTCATTTATGGGCGCTGTCCTCCTCTCGGGTGGAGAAAACTTTCCTGGGATGTTTCCTGTAGATCATGGCAAACAAGGGACTATTTTTTTAAATCTAGTTGTCGATTTTTGTTCTGGATTCTTTCTAATAAAAACCTTTAGTATGACTGTAAAACGAAACGTATGCGTGATGTTTGTGAACGTTTATGCCTGTATGCGGAAGTAAGGAAGATGAGAGGGCAAGCCTTTTAAGACCCTAGCTACAACCTTTTTTTTAATTATGTTCTTTTTCCCTCTTTGAAGCAATAATTCCACTTTGGCATTGGTTTAGACGTAAACTGAAGGATATTTCCGTGCAGTTCTGTCTGAATCTGTGAGACTACTGTTTATTCTATAGCACACAAAATGGCTGTAATTTGGACATTTCAGTAGCATTTCATTCTGTCATACTTTTTCTTGCTTTGTCCTGTCTGAAAATAAAGATTACATTTTAATTTTTCAAGTGTTTCTATGCTATGCAGTAACCCCAGTCCTTTCCACGTTACGTGACATGTTAGCATGCCTGTTGAAGGGAGAAACAAAGCAGAATCCCCATGTTATTCCAACGAAGTTTGACAGTTCAGTGTTGATCTGGAAGACGTCTTTGTGTTCACAAATGACAGAAACAACAAAGACTAGTTCTTGATTTCATCAAGTGTGAAGTCATGTAGCTGCTCCAGTGTGAAAGGGAAACATTTTGGGAACACAGTGACCCCACCTCATGTTGAGGATATGTGCACATTTACCAGTTAACGCACTTATTACAGTAATGAAACTACTAGTTAAACTGGTTAAAATGTTAAACCTTAAGCAGGGCTCAGTCTTAGATTCTTAGTAAATGGAGGTTTTGTTTCTTGCTTATATCACAGATGAGGGATTTAGTTAGAATAATTCATTGTTTTGGTAGAGAAATCTCCATGTGAGATCATAAAGGAATACTGTTGACATATTTTACCTTCAGGTGAGGCTTAATGCTATCATTACAATCGTGAAACTGAAATAATGAATTGACTTCTAAAGCCTGCACAGACAGTATATGCCCTTGCTTCAGTTGATGCAGCATTGCCATGGCTGCAGAGATGACTCTGCTGAAAATTGCAGGACGTTTCAGTGCTTTGTTCAAGGATAATGTGGCATCAAGGATGTTACGTAGTCTTGGTTTTTGCATTCTGGTCAGTCTTCCACAAGGTCTCTCCACTCTGATTATTAGCTGATTTTATTAGCAGGCAACAAAACAGCTTTCATTTGCTTATCACAGTATTAGACAACAACATCAGCAAAGTCTAGACTCAATTCTTGTCTGGCGCTCAATAGTTACACCCCAGTCTGTACTTGGCTATTATTCATTCCACATGCAGAGCCACGAATTTAATAGAGAAACACTTAAAGATGCAAATGATGACACGAGTGTATACATCAAAGCAGCATGCTTTTGTTTTAAATGTATTTGTCATCTTGTCTTGCTTTCATCTGACCAGAAGGACTCATAATGAGGTGTAAGGGATGGGTCGTATGAAAAACCCTCGTGGCACTCTTCTCAAAGACCTTTGAAATGCTAAAGTATCTTTCATAAGCAGTTAATTGACCAGCCGGAGTCTTGTCTCTTGTTTGTCACACGTAGCTGTTTGTTCTGGGACAAAGAAAAATGTCAGGAATAAATTTGATTGTCAGCACTGTTCACTGCTGCTCACTTATGGTTATAGTCTCAAGTGACTATTTACCACAGCATGGTACTCATGCAATTCCAGTTGACTCATTTCTTACATATTTTATATTCCACTGTGATAACAGAAAACCAATTATTGTCTCTTGATAATGGCTCAATAATAGTAATAAAAAACTGACACATTGCATGTTTAGGTGTGATTGGGCTGTTGGACACTCAATGTTTTTTCTCAGGGTCAATCAGTGAATTTCATTTATTCATTTATTAAACATTTCACAGGTTGTTGATTAATGGATTAGATTTTTTGTTTTTTGGTTGCAAATGGTAGGTGGAAGCAATCTCCAATTATTTCTGCTCTGAACTATACATGATAGCTTAATTAATTTGATGTTATAATAATGTCAAGCTAAATTAAATATTCAATTGCACTGATTATGAGTGCTATTTGGTTGGAATAATTAAACTGATTGCTCCTATCTTTTAAATGGGACTTTTATCCACCCACCAGAATTTATTCTTCTTATCTAACTCCAAGCTCTCAGAGTTGAGTACAGTTTGTTTTGGACAATGTCATTGTAGACCCCTGGACCGCATAGATCTGTAAAACCTCTTAACATGTCGTCACTGTATTTGTGCTCCATGCACCTCGTAGACTTAAAGAATTTCCGAAAGTGCAATCCAAAACTAAATGTTTTTTTCATTTATCTATAAATGACCTCATTGTGCTGACTATTTTAGACAATCAAGGCTTATTTAAGCTTGTAGTTTAAACTACCGGAGGTCAAGAAATCTATTTGTGCACATCTTAAACCTCTTGGAACAGATTTTCAGATGTGAGGGAACATGCAGGATTGAGACGGATTAATGTTCTAAAACAGAGTAACCTTCTGATACATTTCCAAAGACAGCCAGTGATTAATTCTATTCACTCAGAAATTGTGCAGATTTTTTTATAATTATTTTTACTAATTCATGTGGACTCTAATCCCCTTCTTTTTAAACTAATTACAGGGGAGACAGAGGAGTCTGGGGCACCTGGAGCACCACACTCTCACTCTAATAAAGGAGGCAGCAAAATTAATCACAACAAATTGGCTGCTCCACTCAGAGCTTTACACAAGGCATTTCATAATCCTTGCATTTTCTTCTGTGATGGGTTTACATACAAGCTTCATTATGCATTCATAAATTACAGCTACATGCTATGGACATCATAATTGTGCTATTTAAGAAAGCGTTGATCCCATCTGCCATCACTGGGTTGCGGTGGCCCTTGTGTCACCCCTGCTGCTTTGCTAATTAACTTATTTAGAGTTGTGTGCAGTGCCGCTCCTCCTATATGCCACAGTCAAGACATCCAAAGTTTTGTGATGACTTGAAAGCTGCTGTCATCAACTTGAGCCCCTGCACACTCTCTATCTCTCTCTTTCTCTGTAAAGATAGTATGGATGGGTAGAGGGCATATACTGTCTCATACGCTGTTTGTACAGTCAATCCACTCATCCAACATATAGCTGTTGAAACGCTTATGAAACACTTAACATCCCGTTGTCATTTTCTATTATTTGTACCCTGAAATTGTAATGTGTGTGTGTGTGTGTGTGTGTGTGTGTATGCCAGAGAGAGAGAGACAGTAAGAGAGAGAGAACATGTATTCAACCCACTCATCCAACATATAACTCCTAAAACACTTAGCAGACATCCCATTGTTTAATGGCTTTTGCAAATGATCATAGATGGAGGCTCAAAATTTGAAACTATTTCCTCATCTGTCACATCCAGCAGGTGCTGTGCTGTACCTTCAGGGTATATTTCAAACCCCTCAGGACAAAGGTACTCACGAGAAACTAAATACCGTGAAACTAGGACAGTGTTTCAAATTCATGTTACACTCCGTGACGCTTACTGAATTGTTGTTGTCTTTTGACTGCTAGCAGTGAGCTGACAATGTCGGATGAAGCAAAAGACATGCAACTGGTAGCAAGCACTATTATAACTGTTCAGCGATGGTAAAAAATGATAAATAAAAACAGCTCTGTCTGTTACTAATGACGGCGGCGCAAGAGAAACAACAAATGTATGAAGTGCTCAACTGTTGCCATGGTAAAGTAGATGTTTGGTTTGAGCCTTTTGAAAGCCCTGTGTACTAAGAAGTGAAAGGTTTACACTGAGCGAGCGTGCATTTGTGCGAGCGTGCGCGCAGGAAAGCAAATAGGACATTATTGGAAATGAGCAACCTTGCACAATACTGTATCTCTTTTAAGCTGCTGGTGCGCCGTCGCCTGAAGACCGTGCCTGTAATTACTGAAGATCGCCTTGATAAATTGAACTCCCTCGTCCAGCGGGGCGGAAGCCTCCTTGCGCGGCTGAGGAGGACCGGCAGCTGTGCAGGGCCCTGTAAGAGAGGCCGAGCTCTTGAACTAACGCATGTTTACAGATCTGTCGTGTTTACCAGATGTCACCAGGCGCCCAGCTCCATCCATGAAGCACCATGTTGTGTGTGTGACTCATCCCATTACCAGATTTTTCTTGTTATGTACCTGCTATCCATGGCAGAGTGTTGATGATTTCGTGCTAATTACTGCCGGAGCCCTACCTAAGCTGACATGATATAAATCTCTCATGGAGGACAGCTGAATTGAAAAACAGGGTATCAGCCTCTCCGGGGGACTCAGGGGATATAAAGAGATGGTTAAGCTGGATCCTGCGGGGGAAACGGGCCAGCCCTGCCTCTTACGCCTCACAGGGAGCCTCTCAGCTGGCAGATGGCACCCAGTTTGAATCCCTCTCTCAGCTCCACAGCAGGGTAGAGACGACTATTTGGCGCCCTCTGAAACACCCAGTCAAGCTGCCGCAGAGCTTTTTGCACTTCTGGCATCGTGTAAACACCTCAGTCGAGTGTCTGATGATCTGTCTTATGGCAGGACTCCAGCCCTCAAAGCAATATGCCAAAGTGCATTACCAGAATTTTTGCATATGTAATCATTACCGCAATAAGTGATTCCACTTGGGTCTAAGTGGGCCTTTTCCATCTTTAATTTCTCATTATGCTTTTGACTCAGCACTGCCAGTTTTTTCACTGTCGGCCAAGATTTGCTGCTTTTGTGCATGAGAAACAGATAAAAAGCCTTCACCGCTGCAAGTGTCTATTGTGGAGCATCCTACATGTCTAACTGGCACCCAGTGAGGTTCTTTATGTAGAGTCTCAAGGCTAAAGATTTACAGGATTTTGATAATTGTCTGTCTTCACAGTGAACCAAAGAGCAAAGCATTTTTAATGGCGTAGTACACACCACAGATCTCTTCATGACGTCTCTTTAAGAGCCACATGAACAGGGGAAGTCACTCTTTATTTCTCTTTGTCTTTCCCCTCTGTGCATGGGCACACATTTGTGAAAAATAAAAGCATTTAATTACCCGCAAAGACTGAGCCACTCTGAATCTCAGTTTGAATTTCAGTTCGATTTCAATTTTCAATTTCTTCACCTCCATGCAGCTTAGTTGTTTTAGAGTTCTGTAGAACCATGCAATGAAAATGATGAATTGGGGTTACATCATCGTTTGGAGTGTTCCATATGGGTTTAATGACATAGCAACAGGTGTTTGTAAAGGTTTCATTTGCAACCTTGTGACTAATTGCATCGAAGTTGCATTATGTAAAGACAGCCTTACATTTGGATTTTCAGCCATGAGTCATGCTGGAGATGTGACTGCACTGCTGATTCAGTTTCACAGTTTGAAAGGCCCGACACTATATGGTCAGCAGTCAGCTCATGGCATTTGGCTAAAATTCTCTTAAATTATTTATTTTGCTGTCTTTCACACAGTGGACTACAGTATGGAGCCATCTATATTTCATAGAACATATATAGTTGAGACTGTGCTGCATAGTGCAGAGGAAATCCTGATGACCCTGACTTTCACTCGTCTGCCAGCACAAGTGCCATTGATTGTCTGGCCTAGACATGGACTACATGTCAAGGAGCCGCTGAGAGATTGTTGCTGTTTATATGTTTAGACTGAGTAACATCGTGGCTTTCAATCTAAAATGTTCCTCAAAACGCTGCAATTTGAATGGTGTTTTCCAACATCCACAACAGCCTGGGACGCAGCAGATGGATGCACTGTAACCCAGGATTTAGGCCAATTCTCTGAGACATCATAGGTCTGTTAAAGGCAAAGCAAGGCAAGTTCATTTGTATAGCACATTTTCAGACACAAGGTAATTCAAAGTGCTTGTTAAAGGTCTATTAAAGTATGATTTCAGCTGTTTCATACCTGGGCCAAATTAAATTGTTGATTTTCAAAAGGGTGCTGGGTGATTTGAGGCTTACATATTCATCTTGAGGAGACTTGACGTAACATAACTTTCTGTAAAATGTGTGAAAATACAAACACAAAGTGATATAATTTCCCCTGAGAACATGTGTTAATTAACAATATGTTGTCTACTATCATAATTACACATGTAATTATGTCCCATGCTAGGCCTCACTGGCATTTACAGTCGATGCCTAGTTTACTGTTTTTAATAACAATATCAAAAAACAAAATATAAGACAAACTGAAAGTGAGAAAATGAAATTTCACAGCTATTTTTCAGTCTTAAAGAACTTACAAGACACACTGTTTATTATTTATGTTCTCGAAAGACAAAAGCATTTATTACAGCTGTACAATAAAGTATCAACACATAAAATGTGAAAAATATTGACGATCAAGCACTTACTTTCTATAAAACTGGTCACTTTCTGTAAGTCAACATGAACGAATGTAATACTGAATGAGGCATTACAGCATGTAATTTCATTCACTTGCAAACATCGTAGATCTTTGCAAAGCAATATTTGTAAATGCTGCTTGTACAATAATGGCTGATAAAGTTTTGTAGACAGAATATTTCACACATTTATAGCACTTTGTGTAAAGTCATGGATATTTAGAATATGAATTGCAAGAGAAGTTTAACAATACAGTAGTTTGACAGCACATTGGAGCAAAAATAAGTCACTTAACACATTTGCCAAAGATTCAGTTGTTACAGAGCAATAACATTTTTACAGTTGAAATAGATACCTTGTGAAAATGAAAAAGAGAAATTGTTTGCATCAGCTGCAAGATGGTCCAGGGGCATCTGTTTATGACTGTTCTCTCAAAATGTGAAAAAGAAATCTTGTTTCTCATTGTCCACGTCTCTGGAGGGAAAGCTGTCCATGCAACATATGAAAAGGCTTTCTGCTGCTTGCTAACACATTAGTTCAAATTCAGACTTGTCTCCTTGCCAGCGGGCATTAGTTCGAGGTCATTCAATCACCTAACTGTGAGTTCAAATCACTGTGCCACTTTACCCTTCAGCAGTTCAGTCTGAGTTTACTGTCAACTGGATGTTGCATTGTGAAAACAGAGGGCACCCTAATTGCTAGAGGAGTGGAAACACTGAGTCAGCTCAACACTGATGTACATGATGACTATACGCTGGCAGTGCCCGTCATCTCTGGGTATTCATGAAGGGAATGTTTTCTGTCATTTAAGGTGTCTTGTGCAAGCATCCTTCACAATGTATTAGATTTTTTAAAAGGTCGGAAAAATTACACAGAAATATAATGTTGTGGTCATATATAATTTCTCCTCCATGGAAATTGACCATATTCTTGACAATTTCTGGCCTTTTTTCTGTCACTATTCCTCTCTATCCTGACTGTCTTTATTTGTAAGTCTCTTACAATTAAGGTACAAAACATCACTTTGGATATTTCGTTCCATTTACATATCAAGTACAATGAGACTTTCAAAGTGTAGTCTCAGCTGAACATTCACATTATCGGATTTACAATAACTTACCAATAAGGTTGACCACTGTGACCATTACCAGTCTATATACTGTGTGAAGTATGCATGTGTCAGTTCACATGGATGTGCACGTGGTCAAACAGGCATGCACACTCTCTAAGAACTTATGTACATTGAATCCACCGCTGTGAGCACAGCTATACACATGGAAGGACTTAGAGGTATTTTTTTTATCCATCCATCAATCCATTTTCCATACCCACATATTCCTAATCAGGGTCACAGGGGCTGGAGCCTATCCCAGTATGCATTGGGTGGAAGGCAGGGAAACACCCTGGACAGGTCGCTGGTCCATCACAGGGCAAATATAAACACATTCACACCTATGGGCAATTTAGAGTCATCAATTCACTTGACCTGCATGGGTTTGGACTGTGGGAGGAAACCGCAGCACCCAGAGGAAACCCGGGCAAACTTGGGGAGAATTCGCGAACTCCACATTGAAAGGACCAGGGCCAAGATTCAAACCCAGGATCTTGCTGTGAGGGGGTAGCCCTCCCCACTGAGTCACTGTGCCGCCTTAGGTACTTTTATTTGTAGCTGAATACTGTATACCACACGCCCTTGTGTCCACATTTTATATTTTTGATTGCTATCTTTGGAGAATGGTGTCTTGCAAACCCATCAAGATTGTGTATTTTTATTGCATGACACCAAAACCAAGATAAAACCAATAAATTCATTGGACATAGAAGGTCAAAAGCCTACAGTGGCAGACTCAGAGCTCTGTGGTAGAGAACTGCGTGACCTCAGTCTGCAGGTCATCCTGGACTGCCCTGCAGCCAGGGTCTCCAGCCCTCTGGTCCATGTCTAGTCATACGGGCTTCCTCGCCGTCTCTGCAAGGGCACAAACTGACACAGGCTCCCGTGTGGTATTGCGGGCCCTGGTGAAGCTGCTCTGCTCCGTGCGTGAGCGATAAGGCAGGCAGAAATCCCTGAAGCACCTCTTGAAGTTCTCGTCCAAGAAGGCGTACAGCACAGGGTTGAGACTGCTGTTGAGGTAGCCCAGGGCGATGCAGAGATGCCAGCTGGCCACAACCAGAGGGTTCTTCTGGTCAATCTCCACCATGGTCTTGACACTGATGAAGATGTGAATGGGAGTCCAGCAGATGATGAAGGCTGCCACGATCACCAGGACCATGCGGGTGATCCGCCGCAAGTTCCTGTCCTTCTCCTTGGAGCCGGAGAGCAGACGGACGCTCTTCAGCCGTAGGATCATCAGGCCGTAGCAGATGGTGATGACCAGGACAGGCACCACAAAGGCAAAGATGAACACACAGATCTTTGTCACCGTGTCCCAGTACCACTCTGGTTTAGGGAAATTCAGTGTGCAGACAGTGTTGCCTGTGGAGTTGAAACAATTAGAAGTTTACCAGAGAGCTATGAAGCTATGAACTAATCAAGTTAATCACCCAGCTCAAATGCACCCTCTGTTTTAGAGCGGAATTACTCCCAAAGATCAACGGAAGCACTGCCGCTAAAGGTGCTAAAAAGTCTACATGGAGCGCTTAAGTATTTACACAATAAGGGTAATTTTCAGTATTTTTGCTGCAACAAGAAAATCCCCTCACCTTTCTCTGTCACCTTGGTAACCGCCATGATCATTATAGGTACTCCGATGGCAGAAGAAAGGATCCAGATGCAGACGTTGATGAGCTTGGCTTTGGCAGGTGTGCGGAAGTCCAGGGCCCTGACGGGGTGGCACACTGCAATGTATCGGTCCACACTCATCATGGTGAGAGTGAAGATGCTGGTGAACATGTTGTAGTAGTCAATGGCGATGACCAGTTTACACAGCAGCTCTCCAAAGGGCCATGTGTTCATGAGATACTTGGCACTCTGAAAAGGAAGAGTGCTAGTGGCCAGGGCGTCAGCAAGAGCCAGATTGAAGATGTAGATGTTGGTGGCGGTCTTCATCTTGGTGTACCTGATTGGGGGAAAAAGGCACTGAGCACTTTTAATCATTTTGACTCAAAACAGAGTGGACGTTTCTAAGATTTGCCAACTTTTGTTTCATGATGAAGCAACGACTCAAGGCTGCCACTGTAATGCTGCACAGTTAGAACACAATTTATTATTCCACTGAATCCATTTCCTCTCTCAGCCCAGTGATCTGCTATTTGCCCTTGAAATATATTGAACTAGTAAAAGAGCTCATTGGTTGCGTAATGTTTTACAACACTAAATGCATTTGAGAGCTTTTTGCACTCTGCCTTGTAGTCTGCCTGGCTCTAACCTAAATCACCCCCATTATGTGCAGGGTGCCTGACTGAAAGAGGAATAACTAAAGTAAACACACCTTTTTCTAAATAGTTTTATTTCATTATCCACCATATGAAAAAAAGAGTTCAAGGTGACTGTAAGCCTCCATTAAACTGTACTGACAAAGTATGAGTAGCTCACAAAGCTCAAAGATCCTCTATGTTTTGAAATAACCACGTTAAGTCTGGGTAGAGGATAGAGTATATTCAATTTGATTATTACGAAATTTCAAATTCATCACTCCCCACCCCCCAAAAAACTCTTCCTGTTTGTTTTAACCCAATATACCCACCCAGACAGTGAGTCTACTGAAGGTCATATCTTTCCCATTTTTTTAGGCATTTTAAAAGCAATTTAATTGCTGAGTGAGATCACTGACAATTGAATCATCACAACATTTCATTTGGATTTTTAACTGCCTCTGCAAAAGTTCAGGAACAAAGCTGGTGCCAGGCATGAATTCAGACACCACAGTCATCACCATTGATCTGTTGACAACTGGATCAATATAGTAGTCTAGTCATTTTCCATACAAACGAATGCTGAGTTTATATAATGTCTTATGATGAATATTTGGTGCAATGAAGTGATTTCAACGCCAAGCTGTAACGCCCCCTGTTCTTGTGTGTAGGAGTGTGGGTGAATGTGTGGGTGTGCTTGAGAGTGGCCGTCAATAGTCACTGATGGACATGATGAGCAATTACAAACACTTACAAAGGATCTTCATATATGCAGTAGAATGGCAGAGGGAAATGCATGTTCACTGAATATTCCCCGCCTAAAATCTTTTCAACAGTCAATAACAATATTTCAACATAGGAACTCGTGTCTGGGGTTCTAACTACTGGGTTTGTACTTATATGACAACTGCACTATTCTACTAAATATACTGTATTATTATAGGATTATTATAGTTGTGCTTTGCTTTTACTGATAAGCATAACCAAAATTTTAGAAAACTAAGATTTTAGAAAACTAAGATTAGGATTTTTTTTCTCTCTCTCCAATCTATAGGTGATACTTTCTTACCTGACTACCCCGTACATTACAAGGACGTTTCCTAGCAGTCCCACCACACAAATGAGGGAGTAGAGAGCCGTGATACAAACTGCGATGATGAGACTTGCAGTGTCCCTTCCTGTAACTCTGTTGGTCGCGTTGCTTTTTGAAGGCATAAGCAGGCTATCTTCGGAGAATGTAACATTTAAAGGGATGACTGAAACCGAGTAGAAGTCGGAAAAATTATCCTTATCAGCAGCAGCAACAGCAGTGGAGAGAGTTGAGAGCTCCATTTCTTATCTCAGGTAAGAATTAAGTGCGGAAACAAAGCGTCTCTTGCTCAAATTTGCAGAAACAGGGGCACAAGAGCGCACGAAAACTGGATGGGAAAATACTGAAGCTTCCAGCGGAGGTTGGAGAGACTCTCTCTCTCTCTCTCTCTCTCTCTCTCTCTCTCTCTCTCTCCCTCACTCTCTCGGCGAAGCGCACTGGCGCACAAAGAAGAGCACTTTCCTCCTAAATCCCTGCCCTGCCTGAGGCAATATCATTTGTCAAAGATCTACAACATAAATGTTCTTCACGGCATAATTTCGCTTTGCCTTGTCAATTATTATCTACTGTAAAAGATATAAGCGACAAACCTAACCAAATTATTCCACAGAGCATGATACACACAGTGGGTATTGATAACAAATTTGTTGCTCATTGTGTAATATAAAACAGAGACACATTCCACTGGCATGTTCAGCCTCCAGACCGTTTTATTCCCTGTGATTTTCTTTTCTTTTTTTTTTCATCTTGAAGAGCCTTTCATGCAAAACCCTCTCCACTCATCAGACCCAGACAAGGGCGTCAAAACCAGATGTTTGTCGTTACATAGTCAATAGCTGAAAATCGCTCCAGTTGTGGATTTTCAGCTCAATTAGAGATTTTTATTGAGACATCCTTGCTGTTGTTACCGTCAACAATGGAGCACTCCTCCCACTCTCCATGGCCTGTGGCTGTGGAGCTCCATTAGCGGACTGACTGTTCTCACCAAACAGTCACCTCAATGAAATTACCTTGCTAAACCACAGCTGTGATGCAATTACCTGCCAGTAGCAGAGGTCTGATGAAATATTTAAGGCGGGTTTGATAGCCTATAGCAGTCACATGAATGGAATGGCAGTATAAATTGCCCGTTTCCCCTGTAATTTCCCCGCCTGAACAAATGTGTTGGTATTAGTGGGTACATGTGTGTGTGTTCAAAAACACACAGGCACGCACATTCAGAGACATTCAATTGATTTACTGGGTCAAGGTGTTGCAGCAGGTTTACTCACACGGAACTACCATCCATGAGACTGCACTTCAGTAAGCTGGCAGGCAAGACACTACCAAGTGTGTGAATTGTCTTTTTTTGAGCATAGCATTTTGTTGAACCAATTGTTCTTTCCATCTGGATGTGCTGCATGACCTGCTCAGCTGAAGCTCTACCCTGTAAATCCCAGTGTTTCACTTGATAATGCCAAGCAGGTACAGTATTGTGTCTTCTTAAAATTTTCATCAAAGCCCTCGTCTGTCTAGCTGTCTTTTGTCAGTAGACCATTACAGAGCGAATCAAAAACTATGAAGAAAACGCGGTTGTGTATGTCTGCTGAAATACTCGCACGTGCCTCGCAGGTTTTCTCGGGGGCACTTGTCTGTTTGATTACATACAGATTAAAATCCTCCTTTGGCGGATCTTTAAGCACTTTGTGAAATGACCTTTACATCATCATCCTTTAAGCAACTTTCATTGGCATACCAAAAAAGCCCAGGGATAATCGGAATAGACCTGCTTGTTGAACAAAAGCTAATGCCTCCCACTTTATTGTTCCATTTAAAGATAGATTTTGCATGTCTCCCTAAGATGAAGAGCCGTAATTAAAATCATCTGACTCATTTTGGATGTTCAAAGAGCTCATTGCTCTTTCCATTATGGAGAATATTTATTCAAAAAAAGCTTCTTTTCAGCTTCCTACTCAACCACAGGTGAGCATAATTCCCAGCCTTATATATGATCTATGAGACTCGGATCCTGTAAAGCCAGGTGTTTTATTTTTTCATTAATTTTTTTGAAACATTCAACCTTGAAATGTCCTGTATCTATTTCATGTATTGGAATTAAGGCTGAGCATGCTGGAACAAGTTTAAATAAAATAAAATGGAATATAAAGCCACGCTTTGGACTGCATGAAATTAGCTTAGTTTCAGCACCAGCAAATAGTTCCTTCAGTTTTCTTCAATGTCGAATTGTTGAATTCGAAAAGGATAAAGTGTAAAGTGCAGTAAGGACATGATCATACGCTACATGCTTTTCTGTAGGAGGACGTCAGGGTGTGAGAGATACTTGCTAAAATCTAGGATCTGATGCAACATAAGGGCCTTTGTAGAGTCATAGATTGGTGGATTTTAAAGGAAGCAGGGGTCATTGGGTTTATCATGTGAGCACATTCCCATCACAGATGTTTCACTGAATTAGGCCAACGGCACCTCTACAAGGCTCAGCAGCAAAAGTCCACCCCCCCCTCCACACCTGCTCTCAACATGGATCTAACCGATACTCATCCACACCACACCGACACCGCTCTGACACTGGTTCACAGCATCAACCTAAACAACAGTAGTCCAGCAGGACAGCCGAGCCTGCTGGCATCAAATGGCTTTTGCTCGGCCGTTCAGGAACCGAAATCTATCTGCAAACATGGCGCTTAATTTCAGTTTCTCAGGAGCAGAACGCAGTATGACAGCCTGCGAAATCACATGATATATAGGGTCATGTATGAGTTAGAGTACTACCGCTCTCTCTCTGGAAAAGCCCTAATAACAATGTAATGGATTAGAGCAGGGTATGAGGTGCTCTCTGCCATGACAGCAAAATGATCATGAGTGATATTCTTTCCTGTACACAATTTTGAAATCATCTAGAATTCGTTCTATGAAATGTGTAAGAACGAGGAAGAGAGAGAGAGAGACAGACAGAGAGAGAGAGAGAGAGAGAGAATATAGTATATACTCGCGCACTGCTGAAATGAACAAAACGCTGTTTGTGCTCATGTTTTCTCCGCTCCCGTCTGGGAGAATCACTCATGATTAGCCCTGTACAGGCAGTGTGATTACTCTCATCACTCATCGGCCCAGTGGAAACCTTGGGAAGCATTACGCCGCCTCCCTCCCCAAACCTATCACAGTCGTGGCAGGGAACCCAGACTGAAGAGAATTTCCAGTGGGCTTGCTGTTTGTTTTTTGCATAAGGACGGTCTGGCAATGTGTGCTGCTGTCATTTCACATGTACTTAAATGGAGATCACACAAGACAAGTGTGGTTCTAGCTGATGGTCACTGATTGAATATTAATGAGTTGTGTGCCTTAATACATTAAAAATCAGTTCCTATTGATTAATATGTGGTAAGATGAAGTTCGTATTGATTTGAAGCTACATAATTATTTGCATAATAAAAAGTCTCTGGATGAAATATAAAATGAGGCTATTAATCATTTGTTGAACAAGCACTGGGCTTTTTTGGCAAGTTATTGTGGTGACACATGCCTTTTGTGATTCTATTCTATTCTTTAGGGATGTATAATTTGTAAGTTTTCAATATCTTATGCATGAGGCCAGCCCTGATCTGAGCTGTTGGACATCTTGAAAAGTCAGAGACACATGCCTCCTGCATCTTGGCATTGGCATGAGTCCATGACTTGAATTCACCACACCCTGCCAGAATCTTTCAGCGCAGACGAAATTGGATGGGAGAGACGCTGGAACAGAATAAATCTGCAGAGGCTTGAGTTTCAAGTTACCTGCTCAGTCTCCAGTTGTCAGGGTTGAGGCGCGGAGAAGAGCTGAGGTCCTGCAGTCTGTCACAGTACATCCATATCTCACAATCACAAACCACGCCGCACGTAGTGGTCTACCCCGTTCAGCCCCTGGCCATTCAAATAACATTCGCTTCTGGATGGCGTAAGGGAAAGGACTGTTATTTAATGTAAAATACTCAAATTGGAGCGGGCTCTCTCCAGTGTGGTCATATATAAGATCACACATTCAATACTGGGTGACATTTCCCCCCAGCAGTGGCACAGCGTAGATTGAAAGCTTTATGAGGCTGATCTGTCACTGACCTTGATGCTGTTTTGCAGGAGACTGAATTTACAGTCAAGGAAGTCTTCGCTGTGACATTAAACCATAACATTAAATCTGATACCGTATTCATAGTGTTACTAAAGCGGACCATTTTACGTGCACTCACCCCACAGGGGGAGAATAACTTCACTATTTACAGTTCATGTTCTGCATGAATAAGCTGTGCCTCTACACATACAGCACATACTCCCTCTGTTCTTGTGACAGCCTGTCCGGGATGTTTCCCTGCCCTCTGCCCGGTGCATCCTGGGATAGGCTCCAGCCCTCTGTGAAACCGAAAAGGAATAAGTGGGTATGGAAAATGGATGGGTGGATGCGTCCTCTTGTGACTGATTCTGAACGGGCAGCAAAAACACATCAGGACGAGTCGGTCAGTTTTGCAAGGAATGACAAGAGAGGACGCACGCTCCCTTTGGGCTGAGGAGCCAGTAACAAGATTAATTTTGCGCTATGTGATCAATTCAGAATTTAGCTAAGCATAATAAGGCATCTCAAATAAAATGAGAGGGGGAGTGCATGCATCCATTATCTGCAGGCTACATGAGAGACAAACAAGAACCTGTACAGACTTATAAACATCGCCTTGCTTATGTCAGTCTCTCGCTTGGAAAATGTTTCCTATACATAAAAGTGCTTATATATACCGTACATATATGTGTCTTGTTGACACATACACACACACACACACACACACACAGTTTGAAAAGGCAGGGATCTCAGGCTTCTGGCTGTGGAATGATACAGGACAGATTGCATCCAATCTCTCTCACACCCATGATATTTGCCCAATTGCACAACCACCTAATCATCATCCTTACAAACAAAACACACATACACACACATATACACATACACACACCAAAACACAACCTCTGAAGCATCTTTATATACCTGTTTACCTTTTGGCTTGAGCAATATACTGCATGTCACTACAAAGAGGCTCCGGTTCTTTGAAGTGATGTTTATATCGTGTCAGAGTGGTGTTGTGATCATCGATATTGATAATTAAATACAATGTTGGCGATGGTCGAGATGAATCAGGGTCATACACAGAAATCATATCTCTGCTTTTGCTTTATTCATCAGGTTCCAATAGTGGATAAAGTTGCTGATTTTTTGGTTTTGGTCGGATAATTCTTTTTTTTGCCTTTGCATAATTTTTTGTTTTCAATTAGCTAAGTAAAAAGGCCGAATAGAGAGTAAAATTTTATATGGGCCTCTTTTAAAATTATGTATTTTATTGAGTCTGTACACTGTTGCCAGCACAACGGGGCAATCTCTGAGAGAAAAGTGAAATATTGTTATTTTTGTCCTGTTACACAGTGTCCCAGAGAGATTAAGGCCACTTTGTATTTCTGTTCTTTGCAACTGAACACAGAATTAATGCAGGCCTGGAACTCGACTGATACAAGACTGGCTTGCAAATGGAACCACCTGATGGAGGAAATCATCACAAATTTAATTTAAATGCAATTTAATAATTGGTTGACAGTTTTACAGGAATTTCATTAGTGGCACTAAAAGATAATCATTTCAAACAATGTTTATAGCGGCACAGCCTCTTATTGCCAAGTTATTCATACTTGCTAAATCCATTAGTGTGCTTTTTTTTCTTCCTTATAACATCTTGAGAGGTAATAAGTCAAACTTAATGTAAATTGTTAACACTTCTGCCTGATTACAGCGCTAAATAATTCAAATGAAACACCTCCCTAGGCAGGATAGCAGTGACTGACATATTTACATCCATTAGTTATTCTGCTAAATGAACCCTCTACCGTCTCCTTCTCACACTGTCATTTTCATCACACACGCACGCGCGCACACACACACACACACAGTGGTATTTCACCAATAGGAGAGGTTCAGCTCAGTTTCATCTGGCAGTTAGTTATGCAACAGTGATTTGTCTGGGTCGAGGACCTGATTAGTTTTCTGATCTCCGTATGGCGGAGCAGTGTGGATATGACAGAATGACAGAGACACAAACAACATGGAGATGTGTAGAACTGTAAATGAAAATCCGACATCAGCCGCACCATTAAATATGAATATGTTGACATTAGCAGTGTTAATTCAGAGGGACTGTATGGACGTCTTTGCTTGTGGGTTTATGGTAAGAGTCGATGATGTCATGTAGTGATGACTGAATTGAGGCAACAACAAAACCCAAACATGAATCAAAGTTTAGTCCTCCTGATCTTTTTTTTTTTTTTTGTTACATTATTTTATCTGTAACTACAGGAGAAGATGAGAGACAGTTTGCAGCTTTGAGAATGAAAAGGCTGATAACTGCAAGTTTTTTTTTTGGAGGACTCATGGTCGCTCTTCACAACAAACTCATGCAGCTCCGTTTTAAAGAGGACTGTTAGTCATTGCTGTCATCCCCTGGTTGTTATGTGCGATGGCAGAGTCTGTGTCCTTGACCTATGCAAAGCTAATTCATGTGTTGTCATGCGGTTTCTTTGTTACTGTCAAGGACGGCAGTTGTGAATAATAAGCTGTGTGAGGAAAAAAAGAATGAATGGCTTTATTTTCTATATAAGAGAGGTAGAGAAAGCAGAGTGAACATTCAGATATTCATTTTCATTTTACTTTATAAATTCACTTTAATTATGCGCGAGTGGGCAAACGGAAATGAAAATTAGGCCGTAAGTTAATGTGCAGTGCGAAATGAAAAATGACAGTCAAGACTTTCTGCGCAGCACCCGTCATTAGCTGATGCTGTTAAATGTATTAGACTCAAATGAGGCTAGAGGTTAATCAAGTGTTTTACATAATTTCTACATCATGAAGTCTACCAGAAAACAAAATGAATCAATTATCATGAAAACATTTAGCAAATGCTGGGTCACTGTATTGCATTGTTACTGTTGCATTCAGTCCCATCTGTACTTTTTACCCGCATCACAGGTTTTTATCACACATCTGTCCCCAACACGCAGACTTCCACGCACGCAATTGGTTTAGCCCCATCACGCTCCGGTCTCAACACCCGGGCTGATGTTGGATTGACACAGCATCACTTCTTGTTATTTCTGTTGTCATCGCGCGGTCTTCTCCGGGGTCACTGCATGTCGGTGCTAATTCAGGGTGAAGGTGCAGACTGAGGTATGTGTCAGAAAAGTGTGAAATGAGGTGGAAGAAGATGTACCAAAGAACAGCAGCCTCGGCCACTGATTCACAAGTGCACACATGCACGCACGCACACACACACACACACACACACACGCAGACTTGAGCACAAACAGAAACACACTTAGAGAAATGCACAAACAAGTTCATGCTGGAGCAGACATACGCATGAGAAAACAGGAAAAATAAGCTTACGTAACACTGCAGCGAGGCACAGATCACAGCATCACAGATAATTATACACGTGATTGTTTGGAGTGCCAGATGATCACCAACTCTCCCTTTGGCTGGCATAAAAGGAAACCTGCTAAAAGAGGTTAGTGGTTTTAACGTGAAGTCAAATCCAGGGGAGTTGGTATTTAGATTTTTTGCCTTTGTGAGTCCACTGAGGTAAACATGCAATAACTTATCAGAAAACTGCTCCAAATCATGCAGGTGTGCATTAATGAACAGAGGCTGTGGAGAATCCACAGCTCACAGATCACCTTGACCTCCATTCACAGGATGGAGAGGAGAATGAAATATGAACATCAAAAGAGATAGAGAAGGAAGATGGATTGACCGGCTGACCGAATGATTGATGGACTGACTGTCTGAAAGACCGAACAGCTCGCAGTCAGAGGACAAGAAAAAAGGAGGAAGAAAAAACAAGAGGGAAAAGAGCGACGGGGAAGTAAACAAAACACTTGAGCTGAGAACGGTGGCTTAGCAGAAGATTGAGAAGAAAGTGCCTTCAATAGGCTGGGACAATGTAGAGTGAAAGGTGTGCTTGGGGCTTCAAACAGAGGAAATCAGTGACCGGAGCGACCGAAAAATCAAACAAGAATCTAAGTCGATGGTAAAATGTGGTTGTCAAGGAAACAGCTGCCTAATCTCCACTTGAATTCTTCCTGAAAGAGCAGATGAGACCGTTTTTTTGATTCTGCCATCCTCGAGCAGATTTGCCCTCACTGTCGCACCAAGTTGTTTGTATCTGCATTCAACTCATCATTGCATGACACTGATGAATGTGAACGAGTGGAAGGTGCAGTTCAGCCAAAGCAAACCAGGTGCGATGGTCTGTAACGGAGTAAGTGAGAAGCAGCGTGTGGCTAAACATGTTGAGCAAATCACTGCAAGCTAAATAAGAATAATAAATGAATCTCCCACCATCAGATCTGTCTGTTAAAAAATCAGATTCAGCTGAAGAAAACAGTGAAATCCTTTTTAATCTTATTATTGCCGAGAGGACCACTGTGTAATGTCGTTCCAAACTTTCACATAGGCTGTACTTGAACATTAAATATTGACTAAATACCTTCCCAGTGTCTTGTTGAATTAACCCTCATTGGGTTTCCTCTCCTCTCTGCAAAATAAGGTTACATGAAATAGAACAGGTAGGAAACGTGTCCTGCTCTTCCTCATGCAGCACCAAGCTCGAAACATGCTGCAACTCAGCGGCTGCCTTACCAAACCTATTTTTGTGCCTGATTCTTGCTTTGAAGTGCTTGTGACTTATTCCGCTAGTCATATCAAATATATATAGATTTTTGTTTGTGCATTATATGGCTTCGAAACTCTTATATCGTGCACGGTAACCCATTGGAAACCTATCTTCTCAACTGTTATCTGGATTGAAAAACACGATTACAAATCAAAACATCACCTTCAAATAAAACCTTGTCATGTGGCATCTTCTTGACACGAGTGTGAATCTGATCAAATGAATTAATCTTGAGTCTTCCACAGGTGCGGCACTGATGTAGAGCAAGTTTCTTTGATGTTTTGCGCAAAGTGAAATCGAAAAAAACACCGAGAAAAATGACTTAGCAAGATTGGATAAAATCACTGAGAAGGTGGAGTGCCACTCGGGTTTTTGCAGGAGTGTGTTACAGCTGGGTCTTATGCGTGTACATTTTTTCAGGTGGGAAAAGATTAAGTGGAGAACAGAGCCGAGGAACTGAAGTGGGTGCTCGATGTCTCATTGGGTCTCCTTTCACCCATGTGATTGACTGAAACCAAGCTAATGAGCATGAGAGCTGGAGCGAGCCAGAGACCCAATCCAGGAGGTGAGGGACGCCGCGAAGTCAGCCGAGTAGAAAAGCGGGAGAGAGGCTCTGAGGGAGAGGGAGATAAGGTGGCAGGGAGTTGAAATCTATTTATTGATTTCTCATTGTAAGTAAATGTCATTCGGGCCTGTATCTGTTCTAGCACAGAGCTTCACTCGCTCCCTATTCGTAGTTGTCCCTCGGTGATCATTTTGGAGTCAGTGGTTTCTGAAGGCCACTATCCTGACATTTTGAGCCTGTCTAAAGGCCACAGCAACATTCAGGCTTAACAGTGTCTTTGTATTAAGGCAGGCCGGGCAATAACCTTAAAAACTCAGGGGTGGACCTTTTTAAAAGGTCTATCACCTGCCTCAACGACCATCCACTGATATCGGTGCACTATTCACCCCTCCATTGAACACACTAACACCATGGTTTTCAGAGGCTCACAGGAGTGAGAGCCCGCTGGTTTCCATTCTAGTCATCTTATCAGGGACTGATTAAGACTTGGGATGCCTGGAAACTATAAATACCCAGTGGCACTCTGGGTCGTGAGGACCAGGATTAAAAGCGCCTGTACTAAAACAACTATACAACTATATTGAGGCATGGGGTTGGCAGTATTCCCATCCTGTTGCCCTCTTAAGTATGCAGCACCAATAAAGCATTAGCCCACTTCAATAATTCAGCCGCTTATTAAGATCACTTAGAACTGAGAAGAATGGATCTGGTGCAACAATCATCTGTCTCTCAATTAGAGTGCCTGCAGGATCGTCCCTCATGACACATGTGGGCTTCAGGCGTGGGGAGAGGATGAGTCTAATGAGTGTCTGATAAGTCTCTCCTCCTGTAGTGACATACAGTATCACTCTGGTTAACTCTGGAGATAAACATTTATTTTTGGATGGCTTTAAAAACAGGACTGACTGTATATCTCAGGGCCCCAAACCCAAAGGTGATAAGATAAAATGAACCTTTGATGATCCCCGAGGGGCTTCTGCAGAAGCAAACAGTCATGGGGCAAAGCAAGGAAAACCAGAATAAGAATTCAGCAATATGCATGCAACATGGTAAGTAGAAAGTATGTATGAAAAATATTGCAAAATGTATGAACTGCAGCATCATGAGGCTTTGCAAAATAAACCGAGGAAGAACTGGGGCAACAAAATGTATGCAAAATAAATATATATCAAAAATATAAAACATGAAGTATGAAATGAGAGGATTGATGATAAAAACATCAATATAACACTGAAGACAGTAACACAATGACAGGTAGCAGGTAGAAGTTGAGGAGAAGTTTGACATAATTCAAAGGAAATTTCTTTATTAAATTAAGAGTTAATTAAGT
Organism: Holocentrus rufus; assembly: GCA_900302615.1. NCBI lineage: Eukaryota > Metazoa > Chordata > Actinopteri > Holocentriformes > Holocentridae > Holocentrus > Holocentrus rufus. The sequence goes on from OMLF01029065.1 coordinate 45,259, forward strand.
AGTAGAAAGTAGAAAGAGAGAGGAAAAAAGATTCAGGATAATAAAACAAAGTCATAATAGATATTGATTTTGAGAGTGAGAAGAGAGAAGGAAGGAGGTCGGGGCTGAGAGAATTTGATTGAGAAAAGGTTTAGGAAGATGCACTGAGAAAATCTGTATATATGAAAATGGTTGTGTGCATATGGGAAAGGAGCAGCTATGAATGGTTGGATGGCTTGTATTGATATTTCAGTGCGTGTGTTCGAACTGTGTAATTATGTACATGTGCGTTATCTAACCAAATGCTGCATTTAAGTAGTGTTGAAGTTTGTAGACATTGCCTCTTTCCAAAAGTGTTGCACAGGTGGTTCAGAGCCAGTTTGCATGACAGAACTGATCTGTAGTTTTTGTGCATTGAGTGCATATGTCTGATTCCACGAGTCTCATTTTGTGCATTTTTTCATTGTGTGAGATGTGTTCTATGAATAATCTTGTATTGGATTAGTTATTGTTGATTTGCATGTTAAGCTCTTCTTCCCATTTCTTTATCAGACGACACGGTGAGTTGTCAGAGCCAATTTAAATTTATACAATTTTGAGAATGGTTTGTTTGATTTTGCAATTTTATTGATACTATCTAATACTGGTGATTCTTGATTGTTGGTTCTGTCTCTTTTTGCTCGAACTGATTGCTTTAATTGAATGTGTTGCAGATATTATCAGTGTTTTGTTATTAATTTTTCAAAGTTTATTTTTCAACAGACTGTTGGAAAGAAAGTCTTATTTTCGAAAACGTGGCGCTGATGCGTGATCCCTTTTTCTGTCCACTAATTGCCTATCAGAGGTTTTTGGTTTATGGGTTATTCCAAATGGGCGTTTGCGGACTACAGTAGGTGACATTGTGAAATTTGTCATTTTACTGGCTTTTGACCAAGCTGCCAGAGTTGTGGAACCTGCAGCGTTCTGGAAACATTTGTGTTTTCTAGGACTGTCGATAATAACGAGTAAGTCTGCTAATGTTATATTCTAGGAATCGATCTGTTCAGCATCAGGGGAGCTTCTGTTGTAGATAGTTGTAGTCTGTTTTTTTGGTTTTCCAATACAATTTTGTTGTCGAAGTGTCAACAAAATAGTAATTGACTTTGACATATCATTATCTATACGGTGGAATTTGGGCCTATGATGGACAGTGAATAGTGGATGTCATCTATATTTGCAGTTAATAATGTACAAGGTGAGAAGGATATGGGAGTGAACAGAAAAACAACAACAGTATATGTACACGAACACATGTCAAAATCCTATCCACAAAAACACATCTCAGGACACCATGACAACCGTGCAGCTTAAGAACCTGTTACAAATAAGAGCTCCAGGAACAAAAAGAATAAAAACGGGCATCTAATTGCAATGTGAGCTTCCTGTTTTCCATTAAGCGCAAACGTTGGAGGCAGCGTTAAGTGTGAGAGGACGGCCTACAAACCAAAGCCCTCATTAGATTGTTGTTGAGAGACAGGGTGCCATTAGCGAATAATCACACTGCGGTGACATCAGCGAGATTAGTCACCAGAGGAGCCGTGTATGCAAGGATGTGCGCTGCAGCTGACTCCACTAACCTTGTCTTCGGTTTCCCTCCTAGCCAAGTCCTGCAAGAACGGAATAAGAGGTGGAGAGTGTTACCCTGGTGCCACACAGCTGTAATTTACCCCCAAACAAATCACAGCTCTGTCAGGCCGGCGTAGACACCATCCGACCACAGAGACGGGGCTGTAAACAAGGCTGCATTGTGTCAAGAGGAGCCCTCCTTCGTGGGGGCCTCAACCATACTGTGATAATACCTCACCACTTCTATCATTAGAGACCGCATTACAGGGAGGGTGTGACGTCCTCTCGGGCTCTGCGGGGACCTCCCGAGATTTCTGATGAATCTTTAACACGTCTGGCTTGCGAGGCTGAGACAAATTAACTGAGGACAAGAAAAACAGGATCAGTGACTGATGTCCCGAGCTCCTCCTGATAGAAGACATTTGACATTGTTATGCCAATATTCTCTAAATTAATAGTGCAGCGACTGTTTCAGTTCGTCACCCCCAGCTCAGCCCTTTGGAGCACAATAAGGCTCACCGGATAATTTCCAACAGAATAGGAGAGGGGAGCAAAATTTCCATGATAACAGCTTCGGCCTCATTGCTCATGATAATGGTGGTGGGATTCTAGGACACTGAAATGGACATGACATTTTGGGCACCATTCATGTATGCTGGCATAATGCCATGTTGTAGCTTTAATTTGTTGATCTGATATCTGTTTTTAATCGAACACCTGGAAAAAATGATTTCATTTTGACAGGATTACATCCTTTACACCTGATATTGACGCCATAAATTTGTTCTTTTTTATATTGAGCTGTCTAGTGAATCATAATGATGAAGGTATGGATAAACACTTTATCCAACCATGCAGTCTGTTTCTGACCAAGTTGTCCCACAGTGCAACACCTCACGTTTTATTGATTTATCCGTCCTCCTGTCCTGAATCTCTCCCACAGGTCCAATGAATCCTTTTACTGTTATACATTGTCACTTGGACAGTGAAGGACTTATTGCATTATTAACTTTAAACTCTGCAGTCTGTAACCCAGCCTACATGTGCATCAGCTCCTATCAGTTTGCCTCAAGGCTTAGTTCATTGTGATAGGAGGTTTTCCTCCATTGTACCATTGCAAGCTTGTAGAGAAAGCAGTCTTATGACAAATAGCTGTTGGTCAGAAGATATAAAGACCTCCTGCTGAAATAATATATGTCTGTTTATGGGAGGGTCTCACTGGGTTCAGGGTTACTGTGCAATTCAGTGGCTTGAGACAAACAACCTAAATGGCTCCTTGTAGAAGAATCTCTGCGACTTCACGTGATGACATTTATTGCTCTTGGTGAAAAAGGGACTGTCTTCTTTGATGCTGGTGTACATGCAGGACGGCTCTTGACAGCAAATACATTTCACTGCACCACTTGTGAGCAGAAATGGTGTTTTTGCTCATTTGAGAGTAAAAAACAGAACAGCAAGAATCAGGCACACAGCTCCATAGGAGTCCAGAGTTAAATCATTCCCTATTTACTTTCCTCTATTGGCCAGCACATTTTCCATGTAATTTAGAAAGTTGCCTCTTAGTAGGGAGGTCTTTCTTAGCCACAAAGTTTGCATTAGTTTGAATATTTGCTATTTTACAGTCACCCAAAGGCCTATTACAGAGGACTGAAAACAGTTAATGTCAAAATGATTGAAAACACTGCCGCTGCTGGCACTGAAATTAAAGATTGATTGAAAGATGGATTAGGTAAATTCCTCTCATGTAAACTGCACAGGAAGTAATAATATTTGAGGAAAGAGCATTTGTTTTTTTAAATTTGATTAGAGCAATTTTTGACATGGGGACTGCAATGAATGCAGTGCTGTTTGATGCCTTTACAATGTACTGGCCCACTATGTAAACAGACAGTTAAACCTAAAAGAAATAATGTTCAGAAGTCGATGTAATTTGGGTTTAGAGATCCGATGGAGTTTGCAAAGGATGACATTTCAGGTTGGGAACAGCTTTATGGAGGGAGGCTGCAGAGGTTGGAAGCTTAATCCAGCAACAGGTTGTGGAGAAGGCTGAAGATTCAGAGGGCTTGAAAGGGATCAGTGGGTGGCATGATTTTAGAAGGTGAAGAAAGTTTTGATGTTTTGAAAATAAATAAATAAATTGTAAAAAACCATAAGGGGATAGACTTCTTTTCTGCAGTTACTGAAGGCAGACATGACACTACTGCTTTTAAGATACTCTTATTGCTGCACGAAGATCACAGGGATTCAACACTAGACCTCTGACATGGTGACATTTGCCATAGTAGATGACAAGCAGTGATAGAAGAACAAATTAAGGATCACTATCTGTGCAAAACAAGTGGACTCTCACTTTTCAAGAAATCCCCGTGGAAATGGTCTGGCACTGCTGGCTGATTAATGCAATAGGTTACACAACATACTGCCATTTGGTCTCCTTTTCATAGACTTGAAAGCAATGCAGCATGTTTACTCGTGATAAAAACATCAACATTTCATATTTATGTCCCTCGTGCCTGAGGTCAAGGCAGAAATCACTGATGATGACGACACTGAGAGCATGTGCAATACTTGAAAATGTTAAAATAGCATATGGATGATTGCCTCTGAATTGCAGGGCACACGATGCTGCATGGTGTAACTGTACGTGTGAAGAGTCTCATTCATTCATCCAGCACTTCGAAGCACTGCACAAAGGCAGCTGGACTCGCTTGAGGTCCTAGAGGACGTTTCACCTCTTCAGCTCTGAACTGCAGAAACGTCTTCTAGAACCTTATATGAGTCCAGTTGTCTTTGTATATAGCACTTAGAAATAAATGGTGTAACTGTAGTTTCATTCATATGTGCATTCATGGCAAATCTGCAAGCATCAATCATCGGTGACTACAGATCAGAGACTGCAGAGGAAGAGGTTGATGGGATGAAAAGATTGTAGAGAGAGAAACATTTACAAAAGGTATAGAAGCAAAGGCTGCATACGCTCTTAAGAATCTTTGTACATTATGATTTTTTTTAAGTGTGAGCTATTTATCAGTGGGCCATATAATTGGTATGAGTATATTCACAAAAACTGGAAGATGCATGTGCATCCTGTGCAAGAGGCTTTTAAATCCATGTCATTCATTCATGACAGCGTAGATTGTATGCATTTAGCCTGCCATTCATATCAGTGAAAAAAAAGAGCAGAGAGTCACTTTGAAGAGTTCCAGCGACATCTGTGTTTATGATATCTTATTTACACTGAGATACAGTTCTGTTCAAATGACAGCCAAAACGTCGGTGTACATTCATGCAAATAGAGAGTTGATGTAAGTGCTGAGGTCTGGCTGGATTGGTGTAGGCACAAATACATGACAGTGGCATTAACAGAGACTGTGACATCTGTAGTCATATAGCTATTTCACTGCAACATAGATTCACTTCACATGCCAATCCATGCAACATATATGTATATTTACAAGTTCTGTCAAAAAGAGATCACAGCCAAACCACGGATGTTCCACACATTAAATTTCCAGTGTCAAAACCGCCCCCCCATCAGTCAATTTGAAAGTGGCTCAGTGTAGACTTGTTTTGTACTTTACATATTGTTTACAGCATGTGTACAAAGTTTCTCAGTCATTGCTTCAGCTCATGGAGATATACAATATCATTTTCACAACATTAGTTGCTTGTGGTCTGTGGTTTGCTCAATTTCTGAGATGTCAAAAGTCAATCATTGTTAAGCTGAGAAGATGACATAGCTCGTAACAAATACGGTGGAAATGCAAGGAATGGTTTCAAAAAAAAAAAAAAAAA
>OMLF01029068.1:2732-20052 GCA_900302615.1 Holocentrus rufus
GGGACTGCACATGCGGGGCTTTTGAGTTCACCTAAAAGAGAGACACACACACACACACACACACACACACACACACACAAAGTTAAACTACATTAAAATCATTAATTTTAACGAGATGTACCCTGACTGCCTTCGTTTACTGATTTCAATTAAAGCTCCTTCCATACATTAAATCATTCATTTGGTTTTCTCCACCTGCTTTTGCCTTTTCAGGGCGATGGATCTGATCCATGCATGTGGCCTACACTGTGGAGAAGACAGGGAAACATCCTGGACAGGTCTGGGTCCATTAGTCTAAACTATTCAAAATGTATTGCTACAGCCATTCTGCTAGTAAAATCTTATTTTCATACAATTTCTAAGATGTTGTCCATGCAGGTATGAATGACCAGTTAGGAATATAATCACCATAAAAATTAATAGCATTGTGTTAAAGGTCCCATATTGTGCACATGGCACCTTCACATTTCGATGGTGCCGAGCTGCAATGGGACATAATTGGAAGGTCTGTGGGACTTCTTTGCAGACATAATGTGATGCAGTATAAACTGTGTCATATTTCAGCCATAATTGAATCTTCTTGGCCGGCCAGAGGTGCAGATGGCTAAAAAGTCTTGTGCTGCAGATTTAACTATATTTGGTGAGTCCAGCAGAATCGCTCATTCAGTTCAGTGAGAATAAAGTTCTGCAGAATCATGAAGGTTTTGATTCATCACGTCCAAGACCAAGAAGATTTCCTTTACCAGTGGCCAGACCCAACACCTGAAATGAACTGAATCAAACAGGTCTGATGAGGTCTCAGTCAGGATGCTCCTCTCTGATGCAGTCCCAATTTGTGACAGGATGATGAGACAAGTGCCCTTTTATTTAAAAACCTTGCCTATGGTGCAGCTTTAAAGGAAACGTGTCACTACTCTGCCTCGATCAAATTCAAACCAGCTCTATCACATTCAAATAATTTGTTTTGCATGCATGGTAAGAAGCCTGTGGCAAAGACGGAAAACCAAGTTTGTGAGCTCATCTTTGTAAATAGTCTGACAGCAGGCAGCACGAGTCAAGTCAGCTAGATACATTTCAGATATGTTTCAATATATACAAAAATTGAAAACATTCAGCATTCAAACTATGTTTTGGACATGCTTAACAAATTTGTTGAAAGGAAGAAAATATATATTTTGAATCTATCTTACCTTGACCATAAATTTTGGCCAACTTTTCTATAGTTTAAAACATATCTCTAAACATTTTGTGAAGCATATGTGCATGTATTTTTTCTGTTTGGTAACTCATGTCTTCACTCATGGCGGCTGCAGGACTTTGTGCTGTGAAGTGAGACAGATGAACTGTTCACCTCTAAGGCCTTCATGACCAGCAGGCTTCTGAATTCAGATTCCAGTAAACTCAGATGAGTGAGTTCTGCAAACACATGGCTTTTATTTATTATTTGTCACCAGGGACAACATATAGCCATTGTTTAAAATTACTCTGACCATATGGGCAAAATGTTCACTTGCTAGGTCTATAAAATGTCCAGGGCAGGTTTATTATATATGTACTGTATTTTATTCTCATATAACATGGTTTGAATCTGTGTTGGTGTTCATGGAGATTCATAAATGAATCTCACCTGAAAGGTTCAGGGGAAAAACTGGGTGATTTTTACAAGACCAATCTGGATACTGCAGTTTTTCTCAAAACCAAGGTGCATTTTTTATTTCAGTGAACACATCACGTTACTTCACTTGTCGCTTGTCCTGGTTGTGGAGGAAACAGTTCGGGCTAAACCACGAGCTCTCAACACGCGGTTCGGTCGTGCAGGCTCACCTTTCCCCCAGTGTTGCTTCCTTTCGAAGGAAGAAAGAGAAAGGGGGAGGGGGGCAACGGATCGATGTCCATATTAAGAACATCCGGCTCCTGTGGCGCGCGCAGAGGAAAACCCATGACGCGCGTGGGAGCCCTCGTTTCCTGTTACCATTTTAAGTAAGGATTGCGTCAGGGCGCGCGCTGCTTCCACCAGCCCATATTTGGGCAATAGGATCGCGTTCCTCCGAGTTAAGGAATGTGTGCTGTTGTATGAAGGAGCAGTTAGAAGCACACAGAGCGAAGCTGGATGAGTTAAATACGAGACAGTGTGAACACAGACTCTGTTTTCTGTTTGTTTGAATGTGCTTCACTCCAGGAGAATGTGAGTTTGAGAGAGAGAGAGAGAGAGAGAGAGAGAGGAACTCACCAAAACGCAATCAGGCAACAAGTCCAATCACTTTTTGGGGGGAAAAAATCAGTGCAATAGTGAAGGAGTAAACATAGCGGCAAAATATATATATATATGTATATATGAAGAGAGGGAGAAGAGAGAGCAAGAGAGAGGTATGATGGGTTTTCAATATAACCTATATAATATAACCTATAACCTATATATAACCTATAACAAGTTTCAAATCATGGTAGCCTATCAATCCAGGACATGGGTCTCGGAGACAGACCCAATAAGCCCTCAATAAGTAGCTCGCCAAGCAAATCCAAAATGTAAAAAATAATAAAAGAAACGACAACTCTGTATCTATCTAACCTCCCCTGCCCCACCCAACAAAGAATATCAACCAAACACATTCGTATTTGTGAATACTACCTGTCCTGATGAGCAGTAGTGAGTGTGTGGACTCGGTAGCCGGCCGCTAAGTTATTGTTTTCTAAATATGTACCCGGCAAAAAATACAAATAGATCAGTAGTCAGAGTAGAGGTAGCTCGCGACTTGTTTTATTATTTGAAAGTAGCTCTCATCCTAAAAAAGGTTGGAGACCCCTGATCTAGGACATGCATTGCGTTAACCAATCGAATCGTATCAAAAGTGAAAAGGTTTGCAGCAAAATTTCGTCTTCAGTTGCTAAACTTGAAATTTTTGTTGAGGAAACCCTTGTCTCATGTGTGCTTACTATTTTATCTTGTTCCTGCCTGAGACTCAGACGTCCAGCTGTCAGAAAACACTGGATTTCTCAGATTTATCTCACACACACCTGGAACTCTACCATGCAAAGCTAACATGCAATGTGTGTGTGCAGATAAAAGTGGTGTACAAAGAGTCTGGGCTGTCCTTTTAATCTCAGCCTTCTCTTTCCCTCTGTAGACATTCAGAAGAACAACAAAAGATCTGCAGTCCTGTTGGATCGAGGGAGGTTAATTTCTATGGCAACAGAGTAAATGGAGCTGGCTGTTATGGACTTACACCAACTTCCCCTCTGAGCTTGGCACAGAAATCAAAAACATTTTGCTAAACTCAAGGCACTGATCTGTTTTTTTTCCAAACTGTTTTTATCACTGTGTTCTGCGGAGTATCAGCCCTCGCTGGCACAAACAGCAGCAGAGGAGAATTTGGATCATGCACCCAAGATGAGCATGAAGTCAGCAGGGGGTGCCGTCTCCTCCTGAGGCGTGTTTGTATGGAGCAAACTGCAGCTACATGAACAGTTGTGACAGACTGTTATGATGTGTGAGAATTCATCCTCCACAGAGAACATAGAGAAAACATTATAAGTAAACTATTCAATGACTAATTGAGATCTGCTATATAAAGTTTTAAGTACAAATGTAAATAAAATGTACAAATATGTTGCAGTCGGAGGCCTGTGCAGCTTTGGTCTTGAGAATAGACCGGGGAACAGTGAGTGTGATAAGCTGGGGTTTGCATTTTATGAATTTGCATGAACTGACACAATTTTCAAAATGTCCTTGTAAAAACTGATAAGAATGAATACTAAGTGAAGCACCAAAGTGACAGATAGAGTCCTTGGCCAGCAGTGGGGTGATGGTGTGGACTTTATGATTAGGAAGAGGAAATGCCTCTGTCCACTTAGAGAAATAATCCTCCACCATGAAGATCTACTTATTCTCATCCCATCTTTCCAGGAATGGGCCAAAAATAACCCTGGGCATGAAGTCTCAAGGTAATGCACGGCTGAAGGGCGCCCCCTTGTGGTCGTGTTACGCAACTGACTCAAAACTGCAAAGACTGGAGCTCATAGAGGGACTGTGAGCGCTTGAGAGGAAACAACTGGGGAACTTACAGCAGCACTGAGCCCGGCACTTCCAACTGATCCCAACATGGATCAGGAGGGAGATCCACTTCCTGAGTTTAACCTGAGTGGGCTGTTTCATCTCCACATCGTCTATTTTGGAATTCAGTTTCATTCCTCCGGTCCAGTTTCTAATGTGTCTCCTGTTCTTCACATGCAGTACAGCAGAGCCCCGGCCCTGCTCAGACACATTGTTCACCTGTGGATACATCTGGAATCTCTGTTAAAAATAAATAAATGAATAAAAAGAAACTGTAGGGAGCACACTGGCAGTGGCATGAGCTTTCTTTGGCGGTTGTACAATCTTGCACTCAGAGTTGGACAGCTGTTCCGCTCACCGAGCTGCGTGTCCTCAAGACCCGGGAAGTTATGCAACTGAAATGAATTATGGTCTACTCCTTTTCAAACCGATACTGCTTGAAGTACTTAGTAAAACTATAATCAAAAGCACATGACACATCACATACTTCTGTTACTGTTTTGTCAACGCCTAACATGTATTATAGTCTGTTATGTTAAAAATAGAGTAAGAATCATAATAATAGTAACAATAATAAATGTTATTTATATAGCGCTTATCAAAAACAGTCTGCCAAGTGCTTCACAAAAATGAAAATAAATAGAACAGGAGAACAAATGAAAATAAATAAATAAATAATAATAATAACGAAGACAAATTCCTACATGAAGTCAGGCTGTAAAAATGAGTTTTATAGCAGAAATATAGAATATGATACTAACTTAGTCAGCCAGAGTTCCTCGGGCCGGTTTTTCCAATCCAGGAGCCTGGTGGCCTCGTACAGATGATTGACAGCAGTGTGGCACGTCAGCTTTATCAGCAGATAAGAGCACAGTGTGACTTGTGGGTGTTTCCTTGTGAATAATAACTGCAGCCTTGTTTATTTGTTGCATATTGATAACTTTGTCGTGTTAGAGGAACATCCGGCAGTCCGTTGAAGGGGCAGTCATCCCTGACAAATGAAGATAGCAGTAAGGCATTACACACCCAGCTGCTCCTCTGCAGCAGCATGATGTATGTGTTCCTGATAACGCTGAACATCACACAGGCTCACAATGCAGCGGCCCGGTGGAAGTGCTAAGTTGGCAAGTTACACTGTACAGGACAGCTCGGGAAAAATGGATCTTTCTGTCACCCTGATGAGTCTGAGCACGTGTGTGTGTGTGTGTGTGTGTGTGTGTATGTGTGTGAATCCCTGAAAATTGCTATATAAAGAGGTCTGCATTTTTACCACATTTCTTTGAATACTAACTACAAAAAGTGAAAACATGTTTAGTGACGGTCATGTTTCGTTTTTTATGCGTTTGATTGCAACTTAGTAGATTATGGTGTTTATTTCAGTCATTTTTAAAGTCTTTTTTTTTTATTTAGGAACATCTTGTCTCAGGCACCGTTGTTTTAGTCTGCTCATTATTGTGTCTGACAAACAGCCACTAGGAGACATGAGCACTGGATTCTTCAGATTTGTGTCTGCCGATCAGTTGAAGTCGTGCGTTGCAGGTAAACAAAGTGTGTGAAACAACGTCTTCTTAATCTCAGCCTTGTGTCTCTCTGTGTATACACACTCAGAATAACAAAAGGTCTGTGGCCTTGCTGGTGAGACAGAGGTTCATTTCTGTGGCAACAAGTAAATGGAGCTGGAGAAGCTGTGTCATTTGTTAACATAAAGACGGGCTGTTCAGTGACTGGTGTGTTTTGCCTTGAGGCATCAAAGCGTATTGCGCTGCCTGTCCTCCTCCTCGGCTGGGCTCACACTACGCACTCGTCACTCGTCTTTATGAGTCGTCTGATGAGCTCCAGGATCATTTTGCACTGCCGGCTCGCTGCACAGAAGATGCAGCAAAGCGGCCGGCGTCCTACCTGTGCAGCGCTGTGTGCACTGACTGGAGCACAGCGCTGATTTGCATGCTCTTCTTCTTTCACATGACTTAACAGGGCTGCTCCCTCTGCCTTAATAGCTCATTTACTCCAAAAGTCTGTTTAACACGTGAATATGTTGTTGTAAATTATCTCTGATGTGCCATATTGTTTACCAAAGATTCTCCACAGCACCAGAGGAGTCGATCTCAAACAGTTTCCCCTCTGGTGAGAAATTTCCACCTCTTGTGGTTCTTCTTGGGCACCTCAATTTAGAAATGAAGCCATTTATCTTTTCTCCCTGCTTTGTCCTTTTCAGGGTTCCACGGATCTGGAGAATATCTATCCCAGCATGCATTGGGTGGAAGGAAGGGAGATATCTTGTTCCCCATAACTGATTGACCGTGAAACAAAAACCAGTGTTGGAGCCATTTCAAGTTTGGGCAGCGGGTGGCGTCATAGGCAGCCCAACTCTCCTTCAAAATTAGGGGTTGATTGAGAGAACCTGGTGCACACCTGAGGTCTGAGGTTTTTTCACTGTGAGGAATTGAGGAAAGCTTGATTATTTTGTTTGTTTTTAATTTTGTGTCTGTGAATAAATGGGTTGACATATCTGAATTCTAATTTTTGACTTTTGCACACTTCCTTATGCTTGGAAGACAACAAACAACAAGCCACATGTGCACAACAGGACCAAATAAAAGGTGCGTCAACCATCAGTATGCTTCGTGGGGTTCCAGGACAAATGTGAAAGCTTATCATGCTAAAAGTGAGCTATAACTCTTGGTCATGTCTCTGTAAGAATTAAAAGGCTGTCACTTCTGCAGGATGCACAATTTAAAATTACATTCAGGGCTGACTACACCACAAAAGTTTGTTTGAACTTTTGGCAAATTAGGGATTTCCCCAAAGCTTTTACAGTCTTTGTGCTACCTGCTTCAAACTTGGGAGCTTACAGTAAATGCAGCGGTAGAAAAAACATAAATTCCCATATGACTAACATAATGAGCAGCCAGTGGTAGGGAGTGTAAGGAACAGCCAGACAACACAGGTGACAAATGTTTGTGCATATACATTTACAAAACAGAGTGCTAGATAATGAAGTGGAGCCAGTTAGAGGGGAAAAAATCCAGGTTTTTAGACTGCCATGCAAAAAAAATGTTCTATATGTCAGTTTTTCTAAACATCTAAATAAAGTGATTATTCATCAGTAGTTTAAATTAATTGCTATTCACACAAGTGTGTGTTGATCAGGTATTTCACAGCAGATCTGAACATGCATATACCTTTCATCATCATGCCAATAGCTCTAGGTGGAGTGCCCATGTGATGTTGGGTGGCTGATGGGAATATGTGGGTGCAGCAGAGGGCGTGGTGCCATTTAGTTCAGTCAGGCACCTGGTTTTCATGTCTACCATTGAGAGAAGATTTTGACAAGTTTCTGAATGATAGAGCAAAGAGACAGGGGCCCAATCCCGCTTTTGACCATATCTGTATCTGTATTTTTTCTCTTGAAGCAGCGTGTACAAATCCCTTCTTTTTCTTGTCCTTTGCTACAGCATCATCATGACTGGTCTGTGCTTGAACTGTCAAGCTGGGAGATGCTGCGCAGCCTCATCCAGCTCAAGACTGTCTGGTATCTGTTGCCTTGTCAACCTTTCAAGTGCGCTAACAAGGGAAATTAAAACGGCAACTGGGTTCTGTTGAGTGCGGCGTCGTGTCCGGCGTGTCTGCTATCTTTCCTTTGCTGTCTCGCTCTGGAGAACGAAGCAAACACTTAATAAGCTCTCATGATAAAATGGAAAATAAGGACAACGCAAATTATTTAATTTCTCAAGCCGGTTCATATCCAAGAATTAGGGCCGTGCACTTCTCATTTTCTTAGTTTTGCTCACATCAGTCAGCATGTCATCATCACACAGCCACAGATTCAGTTTTGAATTCTGAACTCATGTTTCCTTATTTGAATCAGTCATATGAAGACATACACAGAAATCATTATATAGGTTAACATCTCTTTAAAGGATTCAAAGGTTATTGATTAAGAAGGAAAGGCTGTGTATCTGACATTTATGTTTAAACACAGGCAAGTAAATGAACCTATGATAATAAATAATGGATAAAGTTTAGTATTTGCAATAAGCTCATACTAGGTTTTCATTTGAGAGTCAGACATATGAGCAAGAGTCCTATATATGTCCTATTTCACTAGCCTTGAATGCAGTATGGGCTGCTGAGTTGTATCATGTTCTCCAAGTGAACAGGAGGTATGCATATGAATACTGGCCAAATCCTCATCAGATAGTTTCCTCTCAAACATGTAAAGTACATCCTGTGTGAGAATAAGACTAAGAATGAAAGCAGAGGCAGCTGTGTGTAATGATGCGTGCAAAGAAAACATAAAAAGTAAGAGGTTCTACAAGGCAGCTCCTAAAACATGAACATGTTAAAGGTTAAATAAAATATCTGTGGTTACTCCAGTGATTTTGTCATTACAGTAACAGCTAAAGTGTAACCAGATGACTAGCAACAAGGAAAAAAAATAACCGGAGAGAAATTGTTACAAATCTTTTTTATTAAGATATTCATTGTTTAATTCATGTCGACATTTTCTCTATGATTTTTATTTATTTATTTTACAGTCGTTAATGTGCAATTACCTTTGATAATGTCGGGTCACAGTTACAGGGCTTTCACAAAGTTATTGGCACTTGGAACACAAAGACCAGGATGAGCAGTATAGGAGGTCCACTGGCGCTACAGGGTTACAGAGGGCTGGGAGCAGGGGCGGAGACATGGGCAGACCGAGTACTGCACAGGTTTTGAAAAAGCGTTGTTTCTGGGTAGATATATACCTCATGCTGCGAGTGCACAACAAACAATCTGACCTCTATGTGTGCCTCTATATATAATATACAGTATTTATCTATACATGTATATAATCATATTTATATATGTACTGTATAGTGAAAAAGGGTTCCCCATGCCATGCCACGCCTTATCCATTCAAGTGTGTAGGTCTATGTGTGTTTCAAAGTGTAAATACACAAGCTGACATGTACAGAAATAAGAATTTGCTGTGGACATACTGAACCAAAAAAGAAAAAAAAAAACAGGTGAAAGTTCTCTGTCCTTCAATGCAGACAGGCAAGTACAAAACACTCACACTCCTATTGCAGATGAAGAACTGTGCATGCAGGCTGTGGGTGAGGGGTTTTATGGACACGAGGAGTTGAAGCTCAGTGTTTGGTATGAGGGGCAGTTTCGCCCCTGAATGCTATCTCCAAATCTCACAGCTATTTTGGCCTTAAACTGACCAAAAACTAGCACCCATGCCAGAGCTTCTCAACCAGCAGGTCACAGACATTCGTGACCCGCTGACACACGGTAACGGGGACATTCAGGCAGGGTCACATTGTTCTTATACATGTGAGAACTGGAGCCACATGGGCATTTCTGCTTCTGCTCAGACTGACTGACTCAGAGTTCGTCTTTGCAAGCATTTTATAACTGTCTTTCTCCTGTCTGCATGGCTGTTTCATGTTAGAAACAAAACATTTATGCATGAGACATTGTGGAAGGTAGACAAGCACGGCTTCTCCGGAACAATCGTTTCATTTGTGATATCTCAAATGCAGCCGATGACTCAGAATGGATTATAAGCTTTAAATGCACCTGGTGTTATCAAACTTATAAATCTGCTACACAAGAGCTGATTGGGCCTCCCTAATTCTGTTAGGATGGTAGCTTTATTCGACTTCCTAAGGAAAGAGTGGGGCTGTTGGCAAAGTCTTATATGTGATGGACTAATCCTGATACCCTGGACCCGTATTGGGTCACTGATATTGTGGCAAGCAAAAAAACAAAAAAAACAAAAAACAAAACAAAACTCTAAATGTTAGTGCAGACGCTGAAGTTTCTATTAGTCTGAAGTACGTTGTATTTCTAAGTGAGTCATTGAGAGTTGCCTGGAGAAAGAACTGGTTGGTCTAAATGTTTCCAAGGTAGTTCTGATCTGGCTTCATTTAGCTGAAGGACACAGACTCTAACAAAAGCAATTCAGTGATACTGGAAATAAAAACTCAATAGTAACTTGGCTGTTATATCTGATCTGATTCATGTGGGTAAGAGCAATGGAATGAAAGGTTTTGTTGACATTTTTCTAATTGAGAATTACATGATCTGGGATGGGATCTTACTGATTACATGTGAAGGCTGAGATCTTGGGTTCAAACTGATTTTGCCTCTTAGTTACATTATTCATAGCATCTCCTTTCATCGTTATGCTGATGACACTCTATTGTATTTCACAGCTAAACCAAATGACTCCAGTGAGTAGGAAGTGTTACATGGCTTTCTAAGAGAAGTCACAGACTAAACGTCTCGAAATTCCCTTTAGTTAAAATTCAGAGGTCCTTCTTACTGACCCAGAACATGATTCTTAGTTATTTAACTGCATAACTAAAGCCAGTAACTATGAATTTTGGTGTAATAATGTGTTTCATCCCTTGAGCAACATACTAAGACTCTGGTTCAAACACATTTTACCAGCTGAGTAACATTACACAGATTGGACTGGCTGTTGACACTGACAAACTTACAAATGGGCTTGTATCCTCTTACCTTTAATTGACAGGTTGAGCTCCACGCTGTGCAGAATGCTTAAATTGTGCCGAGCCCCATTTTAATTTATTTTAAAAGTCAGCACGTTCCAAATGACTTTGTTGTAATGGCACTTTCAATATGAGATCATGTGACATATTAGCATGCTATTATTCATTGCACCTGTCAAAGACCAACTCCATTTAAATGTCATGACAGAAAATAAATAAATAATTGGTGGGACAACAATGTGGTGCAGCTCTGCTTTGAGTGCACAAATTGACATTTTGGGTCCTGATATAAAACCAGAGGCTCACTGATCCAGGCAAACCTGCACACGATACCTCACACATTTAATTACCCCAAATATTTCTGCCACTGTTTTGCCTTTCTCTCTAAATCACATGAATAAATCTGACAGTGTAACTGAAGAAGGACAGCAGCTGCATGGTGGCTGAGACGGGAAGCGAAAACACTCCTCAAAAGGTGCTTGCAGGGGGAGTGGGGGGTGTTTCGTTGCGTGTCATCAATGTCAATGTGGCTGCTAAAGTCAGGTGCAAAGCTCACTGAGGTTTTCTGGCAATTAAATTCACTGAATAGACTCAAGACCTTTTTGTTCTGCATAATTCTCCCGGTGAAGCTGTCTAAGTAAACCCATCCTCATAATTTTGACCTATATTGAAAAAACAAATGGAGCTCAACCAATTTTTTTTTTTCTGATTTCTATTCTGTAAGAAATGGCAAATTGACTCTGCTGCCTTGGATAATAAGCAATATCTATCTTCCAAAGTCTTGTCAGAGTGAAAAAAAGAAGACATTAGTATTTGTAAATGTACTTTTAGAGGGAGAAAGTAATCAGTTGTCTAGGAGAGCATTACAAGTCGCTCACCTCAAACAGCTTGTTACCTTCACCATCCTGCAGCTGGAATATGAAACCCCTTCACTGACCTTAGATCTACAGGCCAACATGCGTTCAAAAAGCTTCCCAGACACAAACATGCACATGAAAATGTTAAAACGTTGACATCTCTGATGTTTCAGCAAGACAAAATCACGTACAAAAAAAAAGACAAAATTAATACAAAAGGCGTGTACAGGATCATAATCACAAGCATCCAGCAACAGAAGTCAAGAACACTTGGGGTTCAGCTCAACAGTCTTCTTGATTATTTACATTAGGAGTTTGTGCCACTCGTGTACAAGAAAAACAGGCAGATGTGAAAAACCTCGACACCCAAAGGGGTTCATTTGCTAAACAACATACCGTCCCCTTCCTAAAAAGGTGCATGAGCCGCTAGTTCATCTCATTAAGGTGCAGAAACCTCCCTTCTAGCTTTCTCGGAAGGCGCTAAAATCACTTAGAACTCCAAAGTAAAACTGTCAGTCATTTTGAATTTCCATACCGACAAGGTGGTGTTACAACATGGAAAAACATTAGAATCATGAATAAACAGAACACACAACCACACAACACAAAGAGACTGCCCTTCTTTAAGCACAGAACCATATCTCACACATACCCACACACAGGGACCGTAGCCTCTTTGCTTCAATCAATACTGCCTCCTCTTTGACATCACTCTACCCACCAGGCCTCTGTTTGCTGATTTCAATTAAAGGCACATTCCACTATTCCATAAATATTCCCTGCGACTTTTGCATATGCACAAACTGTCAGTAGTGTCTTTATGTCATCGATTTGAACACAAAGAAGAGGCTAGCTGAGTAGTCAGGTCGATAGAAGATTTACATTTCTACACTCAAGCGACATAATTTTAAGTAAACGTTTTAGCTGGGCTGGCAAGGCTTCCACCTTCACAACCTACCAAGAAATAGTTACCACAGACAACAGTCAAGCCATCCAAATCAGGTTCATAATTTCTTATAGGCTAGTGAACAGAAGATGAAATGCTTCAAATTTAGCAGATCAACTGCTCTTTCCATCGCTCTGTGCGCTGTCAAAATAAAGATAAAAATAAATGTCTAAGGGTCCTATGTTAAGACTACTCTATCATTATACCACGTTTTTTTATGCAAAAATAGCACTTTTCCTTATTTGACAAGACCTCTCTTGGCAATACTGCTGCTTAAAATACAAAAAAACACAATGATCGAGATTTTAAAACAATCCCTCTCGCTCTCTCTGCTCACACCAGGTGTAGGCATATGCACTTGTATAAATATATTTTTGTCTTCTAAAAATATGACCATCTTTAATTACTTGTTCCCCTTAAATTTTCTTCACAATTATCGCAGTAAAAAGCTTTTCCCCTCCTCTCTGGATCGTTGTCAGGTTACAAGAAAGAGAAACAAGCTAAAATTTTTCAAAAAACAGAGGAAGATGAGACGTGTAAGACATAGCACAATGATGCACTCGGGTGTGATCGATTTTTCTCTGGTCACAGGGTGGTGTGGTGGGATGCGGAGGATTAACAATGGGGCGACGGGTGGAAGCTGCAAGGGGACGAGGAGGGAAAGGAACCGGTAGTGTTATTCATTTTCGTATTTTTAAATTTTAGTTCCTCGTCCAAAGCTGGAATACAATTCGTCAGGCCGGCACAGAGAGACACTCTGAGCAGCTCAGCTCCTAATCCGCCCGTCCAGCCATCCGTCCCTCCTCCGAACACACCGGCAACTCCCACCGTCCCGCCCCAGCTTCAGGGAATGTATTTAATATGCGACAGTGGATGCGCTTACACACCTAAAAAAGACAAGGGGATGCAGAGGGCGAGTGCAAGAAAACAAAACGCCCTCTCACTTTCTCCCCTTTTTCAACGAACCCCATCGTACAGTCATAAAGCAAAAATTATCATTTTCACTTCCTGGTTACAGCAGGGTAACGACCGCTGTTTACCCTAGCGACATAGTATAGACAGTCAGGTGTGAGAGATCAGCATGGGCCAAAGAGTGAGGGGGTGAGCAGAACAGGGAAATACTGGTATATATGTCATTATATTTCAACTTTCCCCAGACATAATGCTCAAAATAATGGCCCACCATCTCCGCCCACGCCTGGTAGCGATTCGCCCGAAGAGCCTCCTGACTCCACACCGGCGCCACCCGCAGCCTCCAGCGAGGCGGGGTCGAACGCCGGATCCACACCGAGGGCATCGTCCTCCATCTTGACAGCGTCGGGGAGGAAAGCGGAGTAGGCGTCGCTCTCGGCCATCAGCAGCTTCAGCTTGGGGATCCAGCTCTTGCGCACCACGCGCCGCGCGTTGGTGCACATGTCGGCGGCGATGGCGTTCATCTCGCTCTCTTTGAAGCTGGTGGCAAAGTTCTGGCAATAAACTGACGGGGAGAAGGGAGAAGACAAAGAGTTTATGAGTTCACCTGATGCTAGAATGTCTTCACTGATCAGTCAAAAGATAACAACTGGCTGGGTGACGCAGATACAAAAGATCAGAATGACTAGAAAGGAAACCAAAGGAACTTGAACATGCACCACACCAATTTCTTACCACCAACTTCCCCCTAAGGTTCTATCTACCATCATCAAACACCAGCTCATCCTATCCTCAGATCCCTTGCTTACCACCAAATGGGGAGGAAATGCAGGCGGACCAATCACTGCTCTTGCTGTGTTGTGCTGTTCTACACAAAGTTACATTTGTGGAGAGCAGGGTTGCAGCGGTGTACTGGTTTCAGGGCATACCGTGGCATGAAAATTGACAGTTATCACACCATGTACATCCGCTTATCTATGGTACTGAATTCTACCATGATAGTGTTTTCATTCCTTAAAGGGTCACTGTAACTGATAATGATAACTGTGTAATACTGTGATTAAACCGTGATATTTTCTGAGATGGCTATTGTACAATGAAAATCTCATACCACTGCAGCCCTCATACAGAGGTACATGTAAAGTACAGCAGCCTCTGCATGCTGCACAAAGCTCTATTTCATGGAACAAGATGTAGTCTAGTCTAGTCCAGCACAGACTATTTTTGCCATTTCTTGCAAAACCACAACTAAGCGGTACGGTACAGATAAAACTGCTGAAAATGTGCTGAAATTGCTCAAATTCCGTTCTGTGACTTTTCATAGATTACATTTTAAATTTTTCTTACATTTCATGATTTATTTATTCTTTGCATTTGTTTTTCAATCCAACTACACTCAGTTCACTTCACTAACCTGCTGTAACTGTAATGTTACTGAGATGTTAAGCTGTAAACTTTGCAGGATGTTCAGAGTGTCACAGAACATCACCCATAGAGGAGCGAGAAATCAACCGCAGCTAAAATATGAAAATCACCTAAACTGAAGTTATGAGGTTTTTCACACGGGGAGAACAATGTAATTCCTGCAGTCTCACAGGTGAATTGATACTGGAAAGCAACCAGTCCCAAGCTAGGAATCAGAAGACTAATTTAGACGTATACATATTTGTGGGATTCCTGTGGGTCTGGCAGGTCCTGACACAGAGTTTTCAGGTTCGTGTTTCTTTTTATTAGCTGCAGGCAGGTGGTTACATGAGAACGCTGCCGGGAATTATGAAAACAGGCAAATTGTGAGAGGAGCAGCTAAATTGTGAAAGGAGCAAGTCTCTTAAAACATGCCGTCCCAGCTCTGTTGTTTCATTCTACAAAAAATAAGACTTCAGGGGGATTTTTTTCAGCTTCACAAACTTTGATTGCTGATTCATGGTGGACTTCCCAATACCATCATAAACATATGAGTATAGATATTCAGCAGGCGTCACTCATTATAATCCAATGAACTTCTCAACCAAGTATTAATCCTCCTAAAAATAAACTTCATGTGGGCTGGTGACAGTCATCCCATAAACACAGGACAGGACTGTGTTCACACATGGAACCAGGAGGCCAGGAGCTCACACGGGACAGTGCAACACACACTGCAGGCTGAAGGCTACCAGTCTATATTCAACAGCTCTACAGCATGTTGCCCAAATGCAAACAGACTACAGAGTGTTGTGTTTACATGTGTGAGTCAATATATCTGTAGTCTGTTATGCATGGTGTGTCACGGCGCTCAGTTCCTCAATCTGACACTCAGATATCCGTCATGCTCGTCTGATTGATTCAGCATCGTCTCCTGCAGGTCAGAGACACTGCAGGCAAGGTGCATGATGGGATGGGCGCAGATTATCACATGGTCATACAGCCACCGTCTTTATGGACTTTTAGGCTATACGGTCTGTCTGTGGTTTGCATTTAGTTTGAGGGAAAATATCGCTATCTAGTGGTCAGCATGAATTATGTATGATTGATCTATACAGTAACTAACCCAGGGAACTCAAGCACACCAAGCGGCATCTGTACGCATGTTTAGTGAGTTTAAGGCTGACGTTACATGGTGCAACTTCCATGCAATTAGCTGCAGGTTGCATTACTGTTGCCATGTCAACAAACCCATATGGAACATTCCATGATGATGCAAACAAATTTATAATTTTCATTGGATGGTTTGTCTGGAACTCCAAGTTGCATGGAGCTGAGGTTGCATTTCAGTTGCACCTTGTAAAGCCAGCCTATTCTGTTTACTTTTCTATTTATTTATTTTTTTGTTTACTTAGTTAATTTATGCAAAGGTGTGAACTGAACCATGGATTTGGAGAATCATTACACCTAAATGTCATATATGTGTATCCTACATACCAATGTGCACACTTGCTGAATACTTGTGTGCACACATAGAAAGACAAACAGCATGCTCACATTTGACTGCATGCAGGACTCTGTTGTCCAGGGGTTTGCGGCTGGGGTCGTTGGTGGAGGAGCGGATTCCTGTTCCACAGCTGTTGGCCAGAGTGTTCCTGATACAACAGAGGAACGAGTCACACAGAACAGGGGAAAATAAAACAGTGTTTAATTTCATTACTCCCATGCTACTAGATAAAAATACATGAAATCAAGCTAATTTTTAAAATTACAAGTAAGCTATTGCTGCCTTCATGTGAGGCAGGCCGTCACAGAAACAGACAGAACAGAAGAGACTGACCTGTCAAAGAAAGCAGCCAGCAGCCTCCTCAGCAGCACCTTGTGTCTGGTCCCTGCACTCACGTGACAGTTCATTAGCTGGGCTCGCGATATGTACACAGAAGTACCTGGTGATGTAAGCATATGATGTCATCAATAAATAAATAAGCACAGTGGCTTACATGATCAGGTTTTGTCAGTTATGGCTCAATATTAAGTAGCTACTGGGTGTTTTGGGTTTGTGGGTCATGTAATACATATGACTTCTCTCTCAGGTCATTTACTGAGGTTGTGTTGTCTGCAGCTCTGAGATGATTTTGTTTGGTTGTGCCACATACTGCAGCTGTAGGTTGGAAATGAGGAAGTTGATTAAATGAGTCACTGGTTGAGTCACGTTGAACTTTACAGCTCAACACAAACACAAAAACATACACTCTGATGTGGTGGAGGGTGAACCCACCCAATCACAGATTAACCTCCTTATCATTTGCAGCATAGAGTTCACCCACTCTTTCAGGCTTAAACTTTCATAATATACCTTATACTAAGCAGCATTAGACACATGTTATATGGTCTTTTTTACTTAATAAATTATGCTTTATTAATTTTCGTTTATATTAGTGGTTGTTCACCTGATCTTTCTTTATTATACATTACACATAGGAATGCATGTCATCAGACAAACAAGCGCACAAAACATTTTAAGTTTACATGATCAATAAAATATAACACTCCATTTGGATACACACAATCTGTCTCTTTTCTAGCTGTATTTTTCTACTGTCAATCTTCACAGTAAACTCCCTTACTGTGGTTGCTAGTT
>OMLF01029084.1:10734-24627 GCA_900302615.1 Holocentrus rufus
CCCAACATCGTCTCTTCCAATTCGCCCTCTCTTACAAACCCATCCACTCATTTGCTATTACTCATTTATAGATCCCTGCATTATACCAGGTCTAACCTTTGAGGAAAGATGAGCTCGTGCCACCTTCTTCCCCCTCCGCATCCTCTTAACCTTTGCAAGCAAAATGACGACTGCCTCCAACACAAAACACTCCCTGACTGAATTATACACGGGGTCGGTCAGTTAAGAAATGGAAAGACGGGCGTAATTGGCTGACAGATTTCACTGTTTCACATAAGCAGACATCCGTCGTTGAGCAGATTTATGATATATGTCAGAGGAGAAGTGATGAGTAAGTGCATTGCATAGCTGCATGGGTCTTTTTAATAGACCGCTAGGCCGAGCCCACTCTATCAGACACTCTCTAATCGTTGCCCTGCACTGGCTCCATCGTATCCTAATGGCACAGATTGCATTAGGGCCCTGGGCGCTGTGCGGGCTAACCCACAGCCTAAGTCAACCGCTGTATGCAGATGGATCTCCACACAGCAAACAGCACTCTGGTCTAACCGTCTGAGAGAGACTAATCAAATAGAGGGAACGGGAGACTACGGGGGGGATAAGGATAGAGAGGAAGGAGCAGGGGAGAAGGAGGGATTGGATGGAGAGGCCGGCACAGAGCTGTAGGTAATGCGTCCGCTCTCCCATTAAAGTGGCGAGCCAGCAGTGCAGAACATCTCGCCTCCAAACAACTGTGCCCTTTTAATGAAAGGACAGACGCGCGCGCACGCACACACTCGCACTTAGACACACACATGAACTCGCACAACTTAAGACCATACTGGCACAGCGCTGGTTTAGCAAAAATAAACATGCTCACGCGGTCTGCGCTGCACATCACTGAGGAAAGGTTAAATTACAATAGATCAAGGGAAAATCTTAATCTAATGAATAGATATTGTAGAAGACATAGCCTATCAGTGCAGGGGTGTCCTAACAGATCAAAGTAACGCGGCTTTATTGATTATCAGAGCCGTTTGTTGCCCAGCTCTTATAGCCACTGGCAAGGATTTGTGCAGTGGGAAATGGATTGTAATTTGCTGCTGATTAAAAAATGAATTAGGTATTTCCAATATGAAGTGACTGGTTTCTTAAAGGCTTTAAGCAAAACACACATAAATTCAACTTTTTAACTGTGATTATATATAAAAAGGTACTGAGAGCAGGTCCAGGTAGGACCTATAATGTAAAATGTATTCAGTATCTTATATTGAGTGTGTGTACATACGTATAAAATGTACAGTATGTAGATATATGAGGGCTATTCCAAAATTGGCCATCTGAAAACACTCACCCCCACTCTTACAAAATGATTGCTGGCACAATGTGCAGCACCCTGTGGGTTACTATTTCTTATGAGCCATGTTAAGAAGTGTACTTGCTAAATAGCCGTTAAATAGAGTCATCTGCATTTTTTGAAATGTTAACTGATGAATTTCAGGTAGCAATTTTTCCCCAAAATGAATACTTAATGAGGCTGAAATGAAACTCCTCATTTCTTGCAGTTATCTCAGTGAGGTTCCAAAATGCCGCGCGCAAACGTGTGTGAGGGAATGCCAAATTGCATGTGCAAATGTGCAGGGCATCATCGCTTCCTGGTTGAGGAGGCATTTGGTTAAGTGCGCCTGCAAGTGTGTGCAGCTGTCATGCTACTAATACTTTGAAGTGTCGGAGGAGTTCAGAGGCTAACTGGAGTTTCACAGTGTCAGCATGAGATGGCAAAGTGTATGCGGGGGTGGTGTGTGTGTGTGTGTATGTCTCTGTGTCTGAGATGCTTGCACAATACTCCTTAGTCAGCTGTCTGCTACCTGTCAGCGAAGTGACACTGCCAGATTTCCATTCATACACTTTGCCTCCATGTCACTTCAACATCCACTGGTTCCTCTCTCTCTCTCTCTCTCTCTGTCTTTTCCCACCACTGATGCCCATTATAAACTTATCCTCGTCTTCTCATCCTCTTGTTTGTTTAGCAGTTCTTCCAGGCCATTTCTCTCCACACTGCCTTCATGTATTCCCTCCTTCCCCTCTCTCATTTATTTCCATGGGAGAGCATCGATTAGTTCATTTAAGCCCTTCGGTCTGGACTAATGTTTCATTCTATGCACCCAGCAACCCCCTCAGCCTCACCCCCACCCTCCACAGCTACACACACTCCACTCCTCTAGCATTCCCTCCATTGCACTTTACTCTTCACCCTTTATCATTAGTCCCGCCCTCCTACCCTGCAAAGGTACCTTGATTGGATTGGAATGATTGATTGACAGAACGAATCCCACTGACAGCTCAAGAGATCCAAGATGAAGTATTCCCCCACAATGTTGAGGACTATTTGCTTTGCGTGTACTTCCACGTGTGCGCACGTACTCAAATACTAACCTACACAGCCTGATAAGGAAAAACAGGATGAGCCAATTTTCATATGCTCCAAGACTTGTTCCAAATTCAGAAATAGCTGTGTAATTACCACTACGTGAACCCAATCCCTGCTATAATGTGCCGCTGTATAGAAGAGATAAACATTAGCACTGCACACATACTGATAAGGAAATCTCCACACAGATTGTCTAGCCTTTGCCATGACTAACAGGTCACCTGGGGCTGATCCCATGTTGCCTGATTCACATGCATGCATGCACACACAAAATACACACTGACACACACAGACACACACACACCCACACACACACACACACACACACACACTCTCTCACACACACACACCCATACGCACACACACACACACACACACACCCGCACACACACACACACACACACATACGCGCACAGCCCCTGGGCCTAAGGTGCTGGAATGTCTCCATCTGCTGATTTGTTAGAGCACTGCAGTGGTCTCCCATGCTGGTCGGAGGCGGACAGGACATGGACACCAAGCGCCCGAGGAAAAGAAGCGTCTGATGTAAAAATAGTCATCCTCAAAGTGGCGTCTCAAAGTCACTTTAAGCGTACAAAATCTTTGTCATGAATGAGGAGTCTTTGAGGATGGGAATCCCTATTACACACAAACACAAACACACGGCTAAAAAACCTTCACTCTGCCTGTGGAATTAAGTGAGAGCAGCATTTCTCTGTTTATGTGAGGCAGCGTACTTCTGCAAAGAGAGAGATACAAACAGATGGTGTATAAATATTCTAATTAAAGTGTCTATGCCTGCCCTGATTTGGACATTTTATTCGTATCCATTCATTCACATGAAACAGATGAGAAGAAACCGCCTTGAGTCCAACACTCTGCTGAACATGGCTGTTCTTTTTAATGTTGTTTTTCTTGTTTTACTTTCCAAACTTTCCATCAGTAAAAAAACAGCATATTCTTTTGCACGCTCATTAAAACATTAGAGAAAGAAAAATACAAAATCAATTTCAGATATGATTTACAAAATATATACATGAAATATATACATATACATACACACACAGACATATATGCAGCATGTACTCAAACATCCTCATTTGCATATACATCTGTGTGTTCATGTATTTGTATGTACATGATGTATATATTGCATCATCCTCTGTACCCAAATCAACATTTTTTTAAATTTCTAATTTAGACAACAAAACCGCCCATATCACCCGTGGTCCTCAAGACCTGGCCATGCCAGAGAGCCTGAGAGCATGGCTTTTTTTTTACAGTTTCAAAACGTGAATATTAACAAGTAACCTTTCACGGGACATCTCAAAAGTTTAGACAGCACATTCTAGGACTTTCGAGCACGGCCAGCTGGTGATGACCTTAGTGAGAGAACCAAAGTTAAAAGAGAAATATTAACATAACAGACAAGCAATAAGAACAGAAATATTGTCTTTCTAACAGTTAATGACATCAGTAATTTTATAAAAAAGCACAGAGAAGTTATGGGATGGCTCAGAGGGGCGTAGTGACCTAGGCTGTTCTAATGGGGACCATGGCATCAACATGGGGATGGATGGACGGCTGAGGAAGTGTGTGCTGATTTCAAATTTTACAGAGCTGGTTTCAATCAGAAAGGGGTCCGAGTCTGAGTGGAGATTAAGAGGGTGTACTAGAGGAGCTAAAGGCTCACATGTTGGACAGTGAATGCTTGGCTAGTCACCGATCAGAGTAGAAGTTGGCATTGATGTGCTTCCCTATGTACACTGAAAATTTGGGGCTGCACCAGGCGAGGACCATTTCCCGTGATTTGCATGACTTCTAACTGGGGTGAGAATTCGAATTCTATACTGCAATTTCAAGGATCTCTGTTGAGAACACCCCATGGTTTCTGTTGGTCATCTCAGACAGTTGCTTTCTTTTCACACAGCAGTCAGCAGTACATTATCTCCTCATTACTTTCCCTGTTGTTGATTGTGTCTTGACACTGTGACCCCCCACCAACCCCCCCAACCTTAAGGCGTACCCTTCCAGCCTGCCTGCCCTTCCTCACACTTTCTTCCACCACTCCCTCTACGAGGCTTTAATCCACGTTCCAAAACAAGATAAAGTGCTGGCTGCTGGCTACTCGTCCATCGACTGTCCTCTTCTTCTCTTTGTTCCCATCCACCCCTCCCATCTGCCCCTGCCCTCCACACATCCATACTACCCCCCTCCTTTTGCCCTGCACCGCTCTAAGCCTCCTCTGGCTTGATCTCTGTTGCTCCTCCGTTTTTGCTGCCGCCGTATCCCGCGGGGGCGCTCCCTCCGTTGTTCCCGTTCCCCTCCGCTACCTCGAAGCTCTTCTCTTCCAGCGGCTTGCCGATCCAGGCTCCGTAGCCGTGGACGTTGAGGGCCTGGAAGAACTGCTGCTTGGCCAGCTGGAAGGACAGGGCTGACATCTTGGCCTGTGCATAGGAGGGCAGGGAGAGAAGGTCGGCGCGGCCACACCGCTGGCACAGAGAGCGGAAGAGGCGGAACAGGTTCGACTTGGACACTCGGGACACGTCCAGTTTGTGCCTGGAAGGGAGGCGGTCAGAAGGCTCTTTAGCAGAGTGTTGATAAGAAAAGACAAGAGTGAAGCTCCTGGATAATCATAGCTTGTCTAGCAAACTTGCACCATACATTTTTCCTCTCATCTCGCCACATCTGCTTGTTAGTTTACATGAATGCCCATTGTTTTTCTGTTTTGAATGCTTTATCACTGCATTGTTTTCAGCTTGTTCTTACTTGACAATTCTCATTGACTACAATAGAGCGTTTAGTAGCACTGACAATGAATCAATACTGCAGTTAAGAGTCTTTTGTTTGTTTGTCTTGAACATTATTATACCTAAAAATGCAACCATTAAAGTTCTGTAATGGTGACCTCATGCTGCAGCAGCAGGGGAAAATAATTTCAACCCCAAAAAACTAACAAGTTTTTGAAAAATCCTGCCCTTGCACCCATCCTATCAATCGTCTTCCCCCCCCCTAATTAATATCCTATTGGTTTACACTAATGAATGATCCCTCCTCTATACAACAGGAAATACATAAACGTCAGATGATAATTCATGGGGTCTTAATTATTTTGCAGCATCTTATATCTGTAATAAGAGGAGGCAGTTTTCAGCAGTAATTCAGGCTGACTTGGCACACAAAAGGAAATAAACTCCATTTACTTATTTCTGAGCATCTCCCAGTTCTTTTTCTGGCAACACACTCTAAACAAATATTGTTGCAACAATATGGGTGTTCGATCAATGTCACAAGGATCAATAACTCATACAGATGACAAATGACATCTTTGGAATGTATTTTGGATGCACTTTGGAGGCATATAGAGCTGCTGGGTGAGTCAATTTCTATTCAAAATTCCACCTGAGACAAAGGACTGACTTGAAGTTGTTGGGGGTTAGTAGAACGTTATAGCTAGTCACTGGAGAAAAGCAAAAAAAGAGCCTTAACAGCTTTACTTTACAGTTATTTTACATACTACTTACCCGTCCAGTTTGCCTTTAGTTCCATCCAGCACCTCCACACTGAGCTGATCCGGATAGCTCCAGTTCACACTGGACTCCTTGGTCTTGCCCGTGTGGCGTGTCGAGTCGTACACACTCACCCTGCCCACCTGCGGTGCAACCAGGTGGTGAGGGAGCAAGAGAGGGGGAGAGCGAGTATATTTTGTTCAATTAGGGTAATTTAGCCCAGCGATGTGAGTCAGCAATTCCAAACAGAGCGTGAAAAATGGGTTGTGTAATGCATGTGTCAGTGCAATGGCTGCATCACACTGTGTCAATTAAGGATGGGAGTTTCAACAAATTTCACTCATGTTCAAATGAAACTCATGAAATCGGTCTAATAACTGGTCTAAAACTAGAAACACTCAGAAGCGCCGGCTATTTCTCAGGGATTTCTCCGCCAGTGTGATTGTAACCTACCTGTTTTTGATAACATCTTCTTTTTTTATGTATAAATTTCCTCTTCCTATTTCTCCATCATAATTTACTCTTTTGTCATCCACATTTATTGTTATACTACATTACAGCTCACACACAAAAGCTCATATCATGGCAACAAGAAACACAAAAGAATTACAAACACTGAACCACTACAGAGATATCTTGTACTTAAATGAAGCGTATGATATGAAAAAGGCAAACAATGTTGAAATACAGGGCTTTTGACAGGAAAACTGAAGACCTTGGTGAGAAATCCCTCAATTTTCCTGACTGGTGCACACATGAAACTTTGACCATAACGAGTACTGATACCTCCGGGTGGTTGAGTGTGAAGGGAGCAGGGAGACTGTGGGTGAAGGCTTCTCCGTCTCTGGCCAGCCGACAGCAAACCGCTCGTGTCAGGTGCCCGTGGCTGTACAGATAACCTGGCAGGTAAAAACATTTAAGTTTGACACAAGAAATACACTTTGATGTTTACTCTCATATGTCAAATGATCTGCTCTGCAACGACAGCAGCGTGTAGTAAACACACTATAA
This sequence comes from Holocentrus rufus, assembly GCA_900302615.1. Lineage (NCBI taxonomy): Eukaryota > Metazoa > Chordata > Actinopteri > Holocentriformes > Holocentridae > Holocentrus > Holocentrus rufus. The sequence goes on from OMLF01029084.1 coordinate 17,662, forward strand.
CAGGATGCCTAACCAAGTGTGATGGACTTCAGGTAGATGGGATGCAGGAAGTGGGTGAGCAGCGCCCCCTGCAGGCCCAGCACGTTCCAGCGGAGGATCTTATCGCTGCAGCTCATGGTCCGCAGTCTCTCGCCATGTTGGATGCCGTCCCAGGTGGGCACAATGGCACTCGACTCCACTGGGATGGTGCCTTCGCCTGACATGGGACCACAAAGACATTCACACACACAGATAAAGGTTACGGTTCATGCTTACAAACCTTTGTGTGGAATTGTGGCACTGATTGTGTTCCCGAGTGAGCGATGTGTGTGTGGCGCTCGTTTCTCACCGTTCTCCACTTTGGTGCGGAGCTTGCCCTGCTTGGCGTTCTCAAACAGAGGCTGGTGGCCTTCTACCTCATCCCCGGTCTCGCTGCATGACTTATCAAACAGAGCCCCATCCCCACATGGTGCCGTACTTAAGGAAAGAAGAAAACATGTATTGATATATGATGTAACATATACTAAAATGGCATGGTATTTAACAGAAAAATATTGATCCACAAAAGCAATATTGATATATCTGACAACGGTCAGGAAGAAGAGAGGGAAAGAGGAGAGGCTGGAGGGAGTTGAGGGATGAGACAGAAAACATCTGATAGTCTTACCTAATATAGAGGTGAAAGGTGATATCAGATTTGATCCGGAGTTTGTTTTCCTCTGCCGGTTCAAATATACTGTCGTCTGAGCCGTCACAGTGCTTCAGCAGCTCACTGTACAGAAACCTGAGAGGAGGGAAGATGGCGGCGAGACAAGACTTATAAATAATGTCCTGTAGATTGGGTCTGAGAGAAAAGACGGGTATTTTTAGAACTGGGGGAGAAACATTGATGAAAGAGCAAAGTCTATTTCTACCGAACAAATCCCCTTCTGGAGATGATTTCTGCATGGCAGTCATTAACAGTGTCCCCTTTAAGGCTGAGCTCCTCTCCTTTAACACAGCGATTCCCTGGTGGAAAAACATAAGAGACACACTCAATGTCAAAGAACACAACAATGTGGCGCCTCTCGGTTCAGTGGTGACCTACTTCTGTTTTAGGTAGATTTCTGACAGCAGCTTCGTCTGAGCACAGAAATCCGTAAACTTCCTCGCACCATGCAAATATGGAGACAATGTACGTTCATTCCTCTTTGGGTATAAAATGTGCATTATTCCTTTTTTTGCCACTTCTCACATGATTCATTTTACTTCCTGTTGGCATTTCCTCCTCTCTACGCCTCATAGGTGCGTACTAAAAGCCGTTCACTAAAATGAGGTATTGATATACCGGTGCCCAGGCTGACAACAGTCCCAAGCCCCTCCCCTCTCCTCATGACGATGGTGGCCAGGATCTTGCGTCCCAGAAGGCTGTGCTGGATGCGCGTGGTCAGGGCGTTGAACCGTTGATGACTCAACATCGCTATCTGGTCGTGCAAAGTGCTGCCACTCACAGGAAGCTAGAAGGAGAGAGAGATGTAGATGACAGGGAAGACAAAATGGAAAGGAAATGAGAGTTATTTAAATCTTCGCGCAGTCCAGTGAAAAGGGTTATAAATTAGCATGGTCAAAAATTCTCAAACTCAATAATCTGAAGGGCTTGAAAATCAGGGCTTTTCCTGGTGGTGCATACATGTGTTATTATAGAACACTTAAAAGTAATGGTGATAAAATGGTACCTCGGCTGGGATGAGTTCCCCTGTGCGAGCCGCTCTCTCCGCCTCTCCAATCAGGACCCTCAGAGCAGCATCAGCCGCTTCCTGTTTTCCCTGCTTCTTGTTGGACGCGCAGACTGGAGGGAACCAGCGTCCGCCCAGCTTGGCCTGGTAGGTAAACCTGAGCAGGAGGGAAGGTGATCAGAGGAGGACGTGACAGGGGTCCTACATAAAATTTGTGATACTTTAAACGACCAAAAGGACTAGGTTTTATCCATTTCATGCTATCACTGTGTGTTTGTGTGATCACTAATCTAACACATACTTGGGCTCGTGTGGTGGCCCAGCCTGGCCCACCAGGCGGATTTCAGCAGCAAAGCCTCGGGCTCTGGCGTACTCCAGCAGCCCCGACACAGCGTTGTTGTTCAGATGGTTAATCAGGTCTCCCACGCCCGCCTCATGGGCCGCACGCAACTCGTCTGCCGTCAGAGGGGGCAAGGAGGGGCACGTAGTCCCAGAACCGCCACCCTCACTCTCACCTGATGAGCCAATGGGTAACTGGGGCTAAAGGAAGAGAGAGGAAGGTGGAAATGTAATGGTTAAAAAGAAGGAAACGTGATGACATGGAGCAGAGTGAAGAAAACCTTTGATAGAAATCTCCTCTTTCAGCCTGAGGGACCAGCTGGTTTCTAAAATCCTGTCTCTCCCCTTGGGGAATGGCAAATCCTTCTCTGTCCTTCCATCTGAACAGCTCGCTTGAACCTCTGCCTCTCCCTCCTCACCTTATTGAGCTGCAGTCTCCCATCGGCCATTAATTCTTTGACTGCCTCCTCAGCCGCCAGTTGACGGGCTGCTTTCTTACTCGGGGCCGAGGCCTCGGCGCACAAGCTCTCCCCGACCTTCACCCTGTACATGAACCTGGGAACAAGACAGGGGAAGGAGCAAAGCATGGAGGGATGAACAGGACAGCATATTTTGGGTTTTATAACAAGGGGCTCAGAGGCGATGTGGGGATCAGAGATGATCACACACTTCAGTGGGCTGCCTCCCCAGATCCCGGACTTTCCACATTAAGAGAGCGAGAGACATAAGAGATAAGAGAGAAGGGAGTACCAGCAGTGCCCAGAGTGCACAAGCAATCAGGAAAGATAGAGGCAGTGTTTAAAGAAGAGGACTGGGAGCAAAACACGAGATGATGTTGCATCTCCCAGCCAGCAAACTGCCTTTAGGGATGGCTTACAAGGAGCAGTACAGAGCAAGAAAGAGGCATGGACAAAGACGGTTTTGTGTCTTTGTCAGCAGACTGCGGTATTGAGGCCAGCTTGGACAGAAATAGCTGATCAACTGCTTCCCTTAGGAGACACTGTGTGACCATGGAGGACCTCGATCTAAGAACCCAAGGATGTGAGGAAGAAGAGCATCCAGAGCGACAGAGTCAGAGGCGGGTGTTATAGTGAGTACCGTGGGTCATGTGGTGGTCCTTCCTGACCGGTGATGATGAACTCGATGGGGTTCCCCGTGCGCTGGCTGTACTCCATCAGGATAGAAACCGGGTTCTTCCCGCCTGGCAAGGAGCGGGACAGCGGCTGGCGAGGCCCCTCCACCATCCCTATGCCTTCCACACTCCCTGTCCCAAACACTGTCCCCATGCCTCCAACAGGCCCCTGGTAGACAGTCAAGGAGAAAAAAAATTTTTTAAAAGCCATTTGTTTCTAGTGACTGTATTTTTTTTTACTAGATCACCTTTTTGTAGATACCTTTCCAAAATGATTGGTTCACAGTTCAATTTAGCAAACTTAAATGACCAGTTAGTGATTTTTTTCATACATACAAACAAACCCACACTCACAGTGGTGTCCGGGACTGGATCCATGACTTGGTCCATACTGGCGGTGTTGCCCACGTCTCCGGTGCTTACCCCTCCCTGCGTCTCCCCGATGAGAATGCGCAGGGTGGCTGCTGCAGCGTCCTTCTTCGCAACCTTCTTACTGGAGGCCTCTGCTGCAGGAAACAGCCTCCCGTCAAGCATCACCTGCATACGAAATCTGACAGAGCGGAGTGTGTACGGATGAGGCAGAGCACTCTCAGAACCTCTGTCAATAAACAATTCGCTGAATGGCTACACGCTTGTATCACTCCTGTGTACTACTTAAAATTAACAGATGACAAGCGAAAGTACTTTCATACTTAAAATGGAGGCATTAAGCCGGATTTATTTCTAAACCACTTAGGTTATATAAATTTTTCACAAGGCGCTTTACAAAAAGTAATGGACAGAAATGCAGATAAGTACAAGAGATGATAACAATGCATAGTAAAACAAAGAGTAATACATCACAAACTCAGACAAATGGGTTGAAGGTTTTTTATGTTGACATTACATAAAGTTAAACATGTGACTGACCTTGGGTCGTGGGAGGGCCCTGATTGGTCGAGGAGCAAGAACTCGCAGGTCTGGCCCAGATACTGGGCGTACTCCATGAGGCCACTGACTGGGTTCTTCAGCTTCACTTCCTGTAACTTGGCCCACACGTTCTGAGGAGGGGGGGCCGCCAGCGACACGGCAACCGTTCCCATGGCGTTGGCCCGGTCTGCAGCCAGTTTCTCAGCATCTGTCTCTCGCCGAATGGCATTAAGGAATTCTGGGATGTCGTCGGTGGCCCATTGCCCTCCGTTGGTCTCGTCGTCCTGTCAGCATGTGAAAGGAGGGGGAGAAAAGGGGCAGAAAATGTTGTGGGTCTTTTGCTGTGAGATTTCCTGCAGCCTAAACTTTGGCATCATCTATAACTTTGAGTCCAATATTTGAATGTGTCTATTGTCCCTGAATCTGGCTATGAATCTTTTTTTTCCTCGATGTCTTTTTAGATGTTGTAGTGCGATTTTGGGAGAAATATTATCATAATTTAGATAATATTGGGAGTAATATCCAGACTACATTATTATTATTATTAGTAGTAGCAATAGTAGTAGTAGTAATGGTAGTATTATATCACTATTATTTTTATTCCTGCTTTTTGCATGCTTTTAAACCACACCTCTGTAATTTAATGATATAAATATATATTTTTGGAGACGTCAGAAAATGGTTCAAGTTTTGTGGTGAGAGAGAATGTTATAAGCAGCCTAACACTGTTAACACTGTGCTACATTACAGAGTAATACAAAACCGTAATAATGAACCTTTTAAATACAAATTTTACAAGCACAGACAGGACGCGAGCCGCCCGTTAACGACACCAGCAAAAGTGGTAATGATTCTGAGGTGGATGCACCAATAGAGAGAAATGCACATTAAGTTAAACATACAGGAAGCGAGTCCCCGCAGACACTTAGATAAGGCTAATAGCACATTTGACAATATGTTCACTTATCTAGGCCAGTGGTTCTCAAACCTTTTTGCTCGTGACCCCTTAAAACGAAGCGACGTCCACTCGCAACCCCCCTCACAGGCTGTGTATGCAGAGCGGCGATCAGTCCGACTGATTTTTATCTTTATTTTATCACTTTTTATTGATTTTTAAACTATTTTTTGGTCTGTCTTATTATCTGCTTGTCAGTCATCTGTGAAGCACTTTGAACTGCACTAAACTGTATGAAAGGTGTTGTATAAATAAACTTTGACTTGAAGAACAGCTCCTTTTTCAGGTTGTTCATTTATTTACTTAATAAAGGAGGGCTAAAATTTTTTAATTACTTCATATTTATTATATTATAAACTAACTTTTGGTTAACTATTTGGGGGCAGCCCTATAATATTTTATCTTATTATCTGTATTTTATCTTTAGCTCCTTGAATTTGTTTCCACTGTGTGACTGCTACATTTGTTTAAGGTTTTTCTCTATCCATGTTATTCAAAAAGTCCACCTACCTCTTCGTTCTGGTTCTGCTGCGGCTGCCAACACTGCTGCTGCGGCGGTGGCTCGGTCCCTTGTTGTGGTGGCGTTGGAATTGCGGACACTCCTCCTTTCTCCTCCTCAGTGGCTCCCACCTCCATCTGGCTCACCTCAGCTGGGGTGCCCTGTGATGCTTTGAGGCTCCTCTCCATCCTCTCCCTGCGGCGGGTTGACAGTTCCCAGGTGGGAGGGTTGACCTCACCGTTCTTAGTAACTTCTCCCTGCTTCTCCAGGGAGTAGAGAGTGGGATTGACCTGCTTAGCATTCCTAAGACCCAGGTTTTTGGCGATGACAAGTGCAGTAGCCTCCCCTGAATCCAGGAGGTACTGCAGGACTTGCTCCTTCTGGTCTCCCATAGTGGTAGGTTTAAGTTCCTGTGTAGATGAGTCTGCAGTGACCAGCTGCTGTTTCACTGGGTTTTGGGGTTCTGCTGGTGACTGGGCTTCTTTTTGGTCAGAGTCAGATGACTCTAAAGAAGAGCAAGAAGAAGAGGATTCAGTGTCGGAGTCCTCTTCTTCGAGTTGACCCCTGTTCTCTTCTGTTTCTACCTTTAGGTCAAGCTCGGCTTCAAGGTTTTGAGAGTGTTCCAAACTGCTCCACGGCTGAGAAGGTAGACTTCCTGGTTTGGAGTTTTGATTTTCTTTGGGGTCTCTGTACAGAGTCCACTCAGGAGGGGAGAGTCCTTGCTTGGAGGCTTTCTGTGACCGTTCCAGGGAATAGAGAGCCTGGTTGATTATTTTTTTGGGAAGACGAAGCTTTTTAGCCAAAAATTTTGCAGGGATACTCTCCCCTGTCCTCAATGCTTCCAAGGCCTTGTGCACCTGGTCCTGGATGTCAGGTGTGAGAGTGAGGTGAGTGCTAAAGCTCCTATTTGTTGGGCCACTGAACCCAGAGGCTCTGTCAAAACTTTCTCCTCCTCTGTAGGACCTGTCTCTGTGAACGGACAAACTCTGAAAACTTTCACATAGAGAGTCTGTTTGGACCGACCATTGTCTATTTGAGTATTGGCTGTGGTTTTTACCTTGTATCTGGTTTTGATTCCAGTGTCGAGGGCCTGTGTTGCCTCTTGGGGCTCCTACACTGGATGAATATGCGAGACTCTGGTCCCGGCTGTAGACCCCCCTACCTCCAGGGCTACTGTTGGAGTGGGGATACCTACTGTACCCTGAATGGGACTGGTGTGGTGAACTAGGTGGCCTGCTGGACGCCGCTCCCCCCCCACCTCCTCGTGGGCTGCCTCTAAACTGTGGAGCCTCAGAGCTCTGCCCTCTGAGGAACTGGACCTGCTGGTACTGAAAGGAACTGGGAGCAGTACTGTAACCAACGTTCTGATTGTATGATCCGTTATGGACCACAGGTTTAGGGGCTGCCACCTGACCGTGGCCCGGTTGGAGTGGGGCAG